>CM069303.1:40595000-40832500 GCA_035609425.1 Epinephelus awoara | reverse complement strand
ACATCTGGGTGATGTCAGTATATGTTGGATGTGTTTCCACTCACATCTCCTCCTGCTGCAGCGACGCTGACACACAGTCCTAACGCTGACCCTTATACCTAACTCTCTCTGCGGTGCTGCTGTAGCTGACTGGCACATCGGGAGCCGTCAGGTGGGTCTTTAGCTCAGCTGTTTTCATCTGCACAAAGCTGCTACTTCTTAAATATCCCATGGACAGAGACTCACTGCAGCCTGTTCTGTTTTGTTCTGAAAATGCCTGTATTTATCATTAATTGTAATAAATGAATAGTGAAGAGTTAATGCAGCTGTCTCACATGCATGTACACAGCACACACAGCACACACACACACATACACACACACACACACACACACACACACACACACACACACACACACACACATACACACACACACACACACACACAGTGGACTCTCCTGCACTCTAATCTATAAGTGATTCTTCCAGAGCCGCATCGCTGCAAATCTGCTGACCAACACAATGCACACACACACACACACACACACACACACACACACACTAGAAAAAGGGCGTGTGCATCTGTGAATACATTTGTGTCTGCCTGAGTGTGTCTGTGTGTGAGTATACCATATAGTGCGAGTGTGTTGCACCAATATTAAAGCAGCTCGGCTCTGTGCTGCCACAGAGAGATTTCTTACTCTTTATTATTAAACTGGAGGCTCACTGTTAAAGGACGAGTGCACATTTATCAACTCTGCGCTCACATTTACACTCACAAAGTATTTGGTCACTGTTATAAAAAACTGTGAACCTGCCCTTTAACCATCAGTCTTCACTCTACATTACAGTATGACTGCAGTGATACTACAAGAGTTTAACTAGAATCACCACCCTGTGGTTGTATGACTCCGCCCACCAGTCCACCCTGTGGTTGTATGACTCCGCCCACCAGTCCACCCTGTGGTTGTATGACTCCGCCCACCAGTCCAGTGTCTCTGACAGTCTCCATCATGTCAGTGAAAACATGGATGCTTCACACACAGAAGATCTATACAATCAGCGTCAGTGTCAAGATTAGAGTCACCAATTCAGTATCTGACCAAATGTCTCCCCTTCTGTTCCTGAGATATGACGTTAAAACATGATGATGTCACAGTCAAGCTGACCTTTGACCTTCATTATTTTATCCTGTTAGACATTTGTGTCAAGTTTTAGCATAATTAACACACGGATACTGGAGTTATGGCCAAAAACATATTTTGTGAGGTCACACTGATCTTCGACCGAAATTACCTTAAGGTTTTCTTGAGATGTTCACTAGAATGAGACAGATGCAAGGTCACAGTGTCCTTGACCTTTGACCAACAAAAACTAATCAGTTCATCGTTGAGTCCAAGTGGAAATTTGTGCCAAATTTGGGGAAATTCCTTTGAGGCGTTCTTGAAATATTGCATTCTCAAGGATGGGACGTTCGTACATATGTGTGGATGGAAAACCTGAAAACAAAATGGCTCCGGCCACGGCTGTCACCGGCGTGGAGGCATAAAAACACCTTAAATGTTTAATGCTCAGCATGTAATAATTCTGTATGAAGACTACAGAGTCCCATCAAGCACAGAGAGACGCTGAAGTGATCTCATTCACAAACTGCAGCTTCTATTATATTTTTAGACGTGCACCTCAGGCTCACAGGACTGTTCTTCTTCTTTTGTTAAAAGTTTGAAGGTTCTGTTTGAAACTTTTTAGGTGTGTTAGGCTGATTGTTTGTTTTATTGCCAGGTCACAGTGACCTTTGACCTTTGACCACCAAGATTTCTGTATATGTTAAGTCCAAGTGGATGTTTGTGCCAAATTGAAAGAAATTTCCTCAAGACGTCCTTAAGATATCATGCTTGTGAGAACGGGATGGACGGACAACATAGTGCCGTCAACCTTCAACCATCAAAATAGATTTACAATAATTTTCTGTCTGACAAACTGATTAGTGGACCAATGTTTTCAGCTGGACTCGTATAAACTTTTGAGGCGTTTAATTTATAATAAAACATCAGATTTGTCTTGTGTGTAAAAATCAGATGTTGTTAAATTATAAAAGCTTCCAGATAAATGTGGTGGAGTAGAGGAAGAAAGAGGCATAAAAAGAAAATACTTAAATGAAGTACAAGTTCCTTTAATTTGTACTAATTTGTACTACATTATAGTACTTGAGTAAATGAGATTCGTTACGTTCCACCAACTGAATCACAATGTTTATTTTTTCAATAACTTCCAGGTAGAAAATCCTCACATCACGTGCATAAAATCAAACAGCACTGTGCAGACGTTGTCTCGTTTGTAGCCTCCTAAAAAAGGCCCACCAAAAAATCTATATGAGTTTAAGTGTACTCTACATTTAAAATATTTTCTCTGCTTTACCTTACATCACATCCTTCTCCGATGGGGATTGGGTCGAATCACCGTGTTTAAAGACGTCTCTTTAAACATTACGGCTGAAAATGACGACAGAAATCAACAAGTCTGCTGATACCACATATCTGTAACTGAAATCAGCTGCCAGCTGTCTACCTGGAGGAGATAGTTGTTGTTAGCACGACGTCACGGTGATTTGGGCTGAAACAAAGGCTGAATCCAAATGTACAGACTTCACAGCATGTGCAGACTTTGCTGGCGCATTCCAGCTGTGCTGAGGGCTGTTTAAATCTACAAGTCATCCAGAGGGGCCTCAAGTGGACTCTGTGCAGACTTACAGAGAGTCCACTTGGGGTGCAGACGTCAGCAGGCCTCACTGATTTAATAACCAACAATTCATTGCAATATGAACGTGACGTTGCGGTTTTTTAATTGCTGAAAAAAGAAACAAACTTATGAATGTGTAAAATAGTTATTGATAGTTAGGTCTATTAAAAAGCTACTTTAATTGTGTAGGACAGAATTAATACTCAGCCACATCATGATACAGAGATATGAGTACAGGCTGTAGAGGGACTGACAATGCATTTATTATTGCAGCCTATCAGACTGTGAAAGGCTCAAATCTGAAACAATTAAAGAAGGTTTCTAATGTCAGTTTGGATTCAGCCTTGGTCTATAGAGGCCAGTGGAACAGAGGCGAACAGGAAGTGATGTGAAACTGGAACTTGTTTATGCAGGTAAACAAACAAACAAAGAACATTTTGACTTTTCAGTTTCTGTTTAAGTAACAACACTGTAATTAATTTGTACCAGTCAGACACCTCTGACTGTGTGTGTGTGTGTGTGTGTGTTCCAGGTGCCCTGTCATGGTCTGCATGGTGCCCTCGACACACACACACACACACACACACACACACACACACACACACACACACACACACAAACAAACACACACCTATGGCAGGATGTGTGGAGACAGCGTTTGCATGCGCAGTGGCGTGCATCTGATCAGGCTGTGTGTGTGTGAGTGTGTGTGTGTGTGTGTGTGTGTGTGTGTGTGTGTGTGTGTGTGTGTGTGTGATCGATGGCTCTTTGATCAGGGGTCTCTGTGTGTGCTGACAGGCACTTTACATCGGCCTATTGTTAGTGGTGGGCGATCGACAGACTCATATAGATCCCACTGCGCTCTCTGTCACTCTCCCTCTCTCTCTCTCTCTCTCTCTCCTGCATGTCGGCACTTTTTAAAGGTCACGTTTGTCCCTCGTTCGCTCTCTCTCTCTCCACCACTCTGCGGTCTCTTGATCGCCCCTCCCATCTCTGATGTTTCCTCTTCGTTAAGTGAGATCAGACAGAGACTGACAGACGACATCATCACAATGTGTCGAACTTTAATGTTAGAAACTGGTTAAAGATTCAAATGTTCATCAGCTGGTGAGTTCCTCCTGTTTTAAAGGTCCAAGGTGTCAGATTGTGTCAGTGTGTTGGATTCAAGCCCTTTGGAACCAGCAGTGAGCCTTCAGACATGGTACCTAGACCCTCGGTGTGTTCAGACAGTCCTCTTACATGTGGGCGGGGTTGTTGTCACTCACTGCTCCGTCCAGCACTCGCTGTATTTCCTCATCAGCGGTGACATAGATGGAAGTCTGCACCTGGTTTATCGTCCACAGAACGAGGCTGCACGCCCACATTTTCACAACAAAATACGGAAAAAATGCCAAACTGAGCCACGCTGTGCTGCTCAGTAGAAACGGAGTTATATGTTGTCATTTATTATTTCGATAACAAAATTACAGATGATAAGTAGAGCCGATAATACAAAGCCAAATTGTTTTCATTGACTTAACTGGCGCAGCGTCTTCACCGCCAACAATCAGAGAAGAGCAAGAGGAAGCGTAGCATGTGAACTAGAGAGCCAAACATGTTGCAGCCAGTGTGGACCAGTGTTCATTTTGACAGCTATTTTACATTTAGTCGTAGTCTTGAGACGAAAATGTTTATTCGTTTTAGTCACATTTAAGTCGTTTTTATCCTTCATAGTTTTAGCTGATGAAAATTCAAAAAGTTTTAGTCCTGATGTTTCTATCTGTGTTTTCTCTTTAATCTAATCCAGTGAGGTTAATTCATGGATGATAAATCAGAGTCAAGGTGACAGGTTGTGTGAGATAATGTGTGTGTCATGTCTCCAGCAGTGTATGACAGGTTTAAGGGCTGATTTACGAGCACACACTTACTGATCGTCATTTGAAAAGCTCAACATCTCTCTATTTATGCTCTCAACAAATAACTAATGTGAGCCAACTAGGATTTGTCCCCAGGTTCATTGTAAACTCTGACTTATCCATGTGACTGTTAAGAAGCAGAAACATAACTTGTTTCTTCATGTGCAACATAAGCTTGTCATTGTTGAGGAAGAATTACGCAAAAATTAACACCCGTTCATTGTTCAGGAGGTTTTTACTGAAAGCTGAATTATCCACAGAGGTCTCTTCCTCTCCAAATCAAACAGACCAGGGGGCTAATTCATAAAACAATGCGTAGGATCCACACTAAAGCTGTACGTTCGGACAAAAGCCAAAAATGTGTGCCAAAAAATATTCGACAATTTCTACAGTCAGGCTTCCTCACCGTCTGTGTCAATTTGTCATCTCCAAAATGTTGGTAAGCATGGGTCAGAGTGTCTCCCATCAAGACTGTTTTTACACATCACAACTTTTGCATGGTAAGTGGCGTACGCCTCTTTCAGGCCTCGTTTTGTGCGTGTGCGATGTTTATAAATGAGAGGCAAAAACGCAGACACGAAAACGGAATGTTGCTCTCTAGAGCCAGTGTATGGTTTGTCCATTCTGGGCTACTGTAGAAACATGGTAGTGCCACATGGTGATCTCTGTAGACGAGGACCTGCTCCCTGTGTAGATATAAAGGTCTTGTTCTAAGGTAACGAAAACACAAGGTTTCATATTCTCAGCTGATTACACTCTAAAGAAAACAGACTTATTATATTATATTCCATTTCTGCAGATGTTTTCCCCAAACCCTACACTGGAGCTTTAATCAGTATCGCTTAGACACCAAATGTATTATTTACATTTGAAAAAGAAGAATGAAAAGAGCGGAGGTCTCCACAGTGTCTGATGACAGGAGAGAATACTGTGTGAACTTGGGTGTTGAATTTGTTTTCAGTGACCCTCGATCATTATTGAACCACAGCAGAGCAGCTGGGCTCTAAATATTGAGTTAGTGTGTTCTTCTCTGGGCCCTGTGCAGTCTGCTCAGTGGTGAGATTGAAGAGGTTCAAACTGTGATTTGTGTTCAGCTGATATTCCAACAGTGCAAACATGACACCAACCTCCTGTTTCTTTGGTGAAGGCTGGAGAAGAGCTTTGCTAAAACAGCACGTTGCCTGTTAAAGATTCAGTAGGTAAAGTAACTTTTGTCATATTTGACCAAACTGGCGCTACATCCTGACAGTATCACATAAGACAGGTCATCTATGAAAATATCAGGTTCATCTGGCTCCTCCCAGTGCTCCTCCTGCAGAATCAACTGCACCTGAATAAAAACAATCAAGTGGGATTTATCCTTCTGCATTGAATCAGTGATGTACGGTGTATGCTCTGTGGCAGCGCAGACCTCCCGTCTGTCTCTGTGAGCTGAAACCATTTCCCTCAGTGGAAACAAAGCTTTGATTTACTTTAATTTCACAGATAAGAAACAATAAATTGTGAAGACAATAAAGCCTCCACACACTGTGTGTGATTTATCCTGGCTGAAATATGAGCAGAGCAAATCTCTGCTAGCTGCTAGGCTAATTTATACAATGTAAAATGCCATAGACTTGTGCTAATAACGTTAACATGTTGTATTTGTGGGGAAAATGTGTCCAGATAAAGACAAGTGTTTGTCTGTGAATGCTGCGAGTTATAGTGAAGCTGATTTGTGTTTGACACTGTCTCTATGAAGCCATGTTTAATGTGTGTTTAATGTGTGTTTTGAATCAACTAAACTTTACAGCACTTCACAGAAACCCCACCATCGACTAGTGTTTTGGAGGTGTAACTGCAGAGTGACACAGACACACCAACAAGTATAAATGCTTGCAATGGCGTGAGCTAAGGTGTAGGGTCTGCATAGAGCTGACACACAACTATAAATCCATCTTGATGCAGTGTCAGTCACTGTGTGTGCACTCACTGTATTAAACATATACTCAAGTGAAGTTTGGTTTGAGTACAGATGACATACGTTTCCCTGAAGTAAAAGCATCACACCTGTGTACTTCAAAATCAGACATTTGTGTGCTGTATGCTTTTCTGGAGTACTCTTCTTAGCTGTGTGTGTGTGTGTGTGTGTGTGTGTGTGTGTGTGTGTTCATTAAGCTGAGCAGCGTCTGGTTCAGTCCGGAGGAATTACATTAGATTCACTATCGATGACAGATCTGCAATCCAATCACTGCTCTGCCTCGCTCTGTGAAAGAGAGAGGGGGGAACTTACTCTGAGAGACTCGTACGAGCTCGGCCACCGTGAAGACGCCGGGCGTCACAAAGCTGTCCTGAAAACCCAGATGACCTGAGAGAGAGCGAGAGAGAGGGCTCATCATTACATATTCAATTATTATATTGATTACATCATCAGACGATTGACTGTAGAACTGAGTGAACTTTGGTTGATTCCAGTGAGAAGTTAAAACAGGAGAAGAAGAAACAGCTGACGTCATGCGCCCAGTAACAGTCACAGTAATCACAGCACTTGTTGCAGGATCAGTAGGTGTCACGGTCAAAGCAGGAGTACCAGTGGTAAAAGCAGTTAAAACAGCAGTGACTGTTTTGTTTTGGGTTCCTCCTGGTGCAGTGGGCCCTGGGTTCCTCCTGGTGCAGAGGGCCCCGGGTTCCTCCTGGTGCAGTGGGCCCTGTGTTCCTCCTGGTGCAGAGGGCCCTGGGTTCCTCCTGGTGCAGAGGGCCCTGGGTTCCTCCTGGTGCAGAGGGCCCTGGGTTCCTCCTGGTGCAGAGGGCCCTGGGTTCCTCCTGGTGCAGAGGGCCCCGGGTTCCTCCTGGTGCAGTGGGCCCTGTGTTCCTCCTGGTGCAGAGGGCCCTGGGTTCCTCCTGGTGCAGAGGGCCCTGGGTTCCTCCTGGTGCAGAGGGCCCTGGGTTCCTCCTGGTGCAGAGGGCCCTGGGTTCCTCCTGGTGCAGTGGCCCCTTTGTATCTCCTGGTGCAGAGGGCCCCGGGTTCCTCCTGGTGCAGAGGGCCCTGGGTTCCTCCTGGTGCAGTGGCCCCTTTGTATCTCCTGGTGCAGAGGGCCCTGGGTTCCTCCTGGTGCAGTGGGCCCTGGGTTCCTCCTGGTGCAGTGGGCCCTGGGTTCCTCCTGGTGCAGAGGGCCCTGGGTTCCTCCTGGTGCAGTGGGCCCTGGGTTCCTCCTGGTGCAGAGGGCCCTGGGTTCCTCCTGGTGCAGTGGGCCCTGGGTTCCTCCTGGTGCAGTGGGCCCTGGGTTCCTCCTGGTGCAGAGGGCCCTGGGTTCCTCCTGGTGCAGTGGGCCCTGGGTTCCTCCTGGTGCAGAGGGCCCTGGGTTCCTCCTGGTGCGCATACAGGCAGGCGGGGGCCGTACACACTACTGAGTCACATGATGAGCTGGAGCAGCTGTGATTTCAATATTTGCCTTTCATTTTCAGTGTGATTTTGAGTCCAGCCCTCAGTGTGTTGATGATCTTGGTTTCCACTGACTGTTGTTACGTCATTTTGTTGTCAACAAATTATACAATGTCCATCAGTAAAGATTTTAAACCTGAATCATCATCATCTTCTTGAATTCAACGTAACACATGCAGAACATTTCTTTAAGAGTATCGTCATTAACAGTATCAGCAGTAAGAAAGTACAGAACAGATGAGAAGTGGAAGCTTCTGTTTTCCAACAAGGATAATCACTACCAGCTGGAAGTACTTCTGTGTGTGTGTGTGTGTGTGTGTGTGTGTGTACGGGCAAGAGGCTGAATCTCAGGGTCAAGGTCTAACACACCAACACACACCGACACACACCGACACACACACACACACAAAGAACACACATCACAAACCAGAGAGGATATCCTACACACAAACACACACACAGTACACTGACGTCCATCAACACACACACACTTAAAAATCTGTCACACACACTTCCCTGATTCAGACAAACAACCACTGTGTGTGCGTGTGTGTGTGTGTGTGTGTGTGTGTGTGTGTGTGTGTGTGTAAAAGAGGTCTCACCGTTCTCTGGCTGTTCCTTGATATCTGATTCGCTGGCCTGGTTGGGGCTTTCTGATTGGCCGGCTTCTGAAAGGAGAAAAACACATGAGAAACAGCGATGAGGACGAGCTCAACAACAACATGTTCAAAACACGCACGCACGCACGCACGCACGCACGCACACACACACACACACACAGGTGATTTAAGGCAGCGTATCTGTCTCCTGTTTGGATGGTTACTTCACTGACAGCTGGGAGTTTTTAACACTGGCATGAAAACAAAGTTAGGAACAACTCTTATAAATACAGAATTAAACATATAGAAACACAAACAGACTCACTGATGATGTGTTTTAACGTGAAGTCACTTGCTCCTGTTATTGTTTTCACTTTTAGAGACCTAAACGTCTCACTTCAGAAACATTGAATTCAAATGTTTCTGTGACTGTGTCTGGTGCTACTCTGTGCGGTGGTGGAAGCACCTTACAAATTCAAGGTATTTGTACTCGTCTCCTCCACCTCTGAAATACATATGTACTTCTTACTGCACTGTGGTGGAAACCACAGTAAAATTATTTTAAGTGTAACAGTTACAGGATGTGAGAATGTCATATTAACGGTCTGTTCTGTAAACATCACTGCGCCTACACAAATACAACGCAGTCATCATCAGGCCCAAACAGAATCTGCGGATTTTTACATTGTTCTCAGCTGTGATCCTAAATTCAGATCTGCGCAATGTTTTTTTTTTTATTTTGCAATCGACAATATTCATTTATGATCACAATTATTTTCAAACAAAAATAACTTCACACACATTAACAGCTAAAATCACCTTGAGCAGGCTGAAAGAACTGCTTAGAAGATTTTTAGTAGAAACTTTGAATCAGAAATTTGATTTAATCATGAATACTTCAAGAAAACATGTAAACACGTGTTGGTAAAGTCGATGAACAAACTGTGGGACACACGGTCATTAAACAGGAAGCTTCAATATGGAGCAGAGGGAACAAACATTAAATCTGTTAACAATCTGTTAACAGTAAATCTTAATTTTGACATTTCCTTTCACAACACAGCTCACTTTGATTTAAATGCTGACTGAATACAACACGTGATCGTCACACACATGCACAAGCAGGAGACAGTGACGACATTCAGAGTTTTACAAGCAGTATCGATATTCCTATAATCTGTGGAGATCTGTGGGCACAGATTCCTTATGACCTGATCAGTAACTGGGGAATGAGTATTTATCATGTATAACCTGATTTCTTGCTCATTTAAACACTGAATCCTGAATATGACCATAACAGTGATAAACCTCACACACGGGTTGTTCACATACATGTTAACACACTTATAGAATATGATGCATTGCTGTAAATCAAACTCGTATTCGTCCAAAAACATCAGGTAGAAGAGGAAAACATTTTACTGTTGCATACTGACTTTACGTAAAGTACTTTAACTACATTTATCTGATGACATACTTTTATGTCTGCAAGGTTTTGAATGCAGGACTTCAGTAAAGGGTCTGATTACTCCGTCCGCCTCTGAATGTTTGTCTTATCTCTTGACACTGATCAGAACAAGGTTACTTCATGAAATAAAAGTTGCTTTAAGGTGTTTCAAACATTCAAAAATGCAAAAAAAATATTCTTATTTTCATATTTTGAGGAGATAAACCTGAGTGAATCCCAGAGCAGCTCAATAACACACAACTACTACTCTGTGTATTGATCTCAATACCACAACACTTGGGTTTCACCTCACACAGACACACAGACACACACACACACACACACACACACACACACACACACACACACACACACACACACACACACACACACACACAGGCAGCAGACTGACTGGCAGACTCCACCTGCTGCAGCAGACAGGTGACTGTTCATTCCCTCTGTACTGAAGAACAACATCAGAGTCAGAGTCCCAAATTCAAAATGAACCTCAGTTAAAGCAGTGAAGGAACTCCTTATAGAGCCTCGTGTCCCTCCTCTCTCATACTTTTACCTCAGTAACAGTATATATGTAATCAGGACAACTGTACCTGGAGTATTAACAGTCAAAGTACGCATTGCAGAAACATGTTTTTATGTTAAGTGTGCAAACATCTTAATCTGCAGAGTAACGAAAGCGTCAGATAAATGTAGTGATGTAAGGACAGTATGTCACTCTGCAGCCCCATCACCAGAGTAACGGCAGAAAAGAGACATGAAAAGAAATGACTCGAGCAAAACGCCTCAGTACCGCACTGAAGAACAGTACTTAAGTAAATGTATTTAGTTACTTTCCACTGTCACTCTGCTCCTCACCGTCACTGCAGAGGATTATGGGACAAATGAAACATCCTTCAACAGAGAAAATCGCTGCTGCTTTGTGAACGCAGCTTCTCTCTCTCTCTCTCTCTCTCTCTCTCTGTATCTACCCTCTGTTTTTTTTCCCAGCATGCTCTCTGCTCTGATGCAGCCCCGCTTCTGCAAATGATTTAGCGTCTTCAGGAGCATCGATCGGCCGCGCTGCAGATAAAATAGTCGGGGGAGTGGAAGAAATATCACCCATCATCCCCCCTGCCTGGAGCCGGCCGCCGCAGGGGCCATGACTCAGGACCGGACGGAGACGGATGGAGGAGAGTCAGCTTCGCTTTTATTGGAACGTCCAGTGAAGTGAAACTTTTTAATTATGATTAAATGTAATTATCAAGCAGCAAATGAAGACAGAAGAAAGTAAAGCTGCATGTTGTGAACAAACTCCTCAGACTTTAATTCTCAGAAACAGAAACAGTCTGAATTTTGGGAAACAGTTTGTCTAAAAAGATGCTGCAGACATGGAGAAGATTCCTGTTTGATGGAAACGTCTTTGGCTCATGGATGGATTAATAAATGGGCCTACAGGGCTCAGGCCCCGGGGCCAGAAGGCTGTGGGCCCCCAGCCTTCATCTGCAAAGTGTCACTAAAGTAACACAAGCGACTCAAACGGACCACAAAGACACATAAAATGACAACAAAGAGATGCAAAACAGCTGCAAAGAGACACAAAGAGACTCGCAACAACTACAAAAAGTCATAAAGACACAAAGACAAACAAAATGATGAAAAAAGACACAAAAATCTGCAAAGAGATGCAAAACTACAAAAAGATGCAAAACAACTATGAAAAGATGCTAACTACTACTAAGAGATGCAATACAAATATGAAGAGTTGCAAAACAACTACAAAGAGACGCAAAACAGCTACAAAGAGACGCAAAACAACTTTGAAAAGATGCAAAATAGTTATGAAGATATGCAAAGTACTACAAAGACTAGAGATGCAGCAAGAGATGCAAAACTGTTACAAAGACACAGCAAGACTCGTAACGACTACAAAAAAATCATAAAGACACACAAAAACTACAAAGAAACACAAAAAACTACGGAGAGCTGCGAAACAACTATAAAGAGATGCAAAACAACCAAAAGAGGCTTAAAACTATAAAGTCTGCGTCTTGCTCTTTTGTACGAGGAGGTGGGGCCCTGTGCTCGTCTGAGCCCAGCAGCTCTTTGTCTCATAATGCGGCCCTGCTCAGGCTGAAGGGTTTCACTTAGTTAAAGGTTTATTTAGTTTCAGTATGAATCCTGTAAACAACGTATTTAAGAGGAACTTTAAAGGCGACGATGACGGTTAACGCATCTTTGTGTGTGTGTGTTTGAAAAACAAGCGAGGAAGAAAAAGGCGACAAAAAGCAGAAAAGGTTTCAACACTGAAAAAAGTGACGTGGTCCCGACAATCATTTGTTTTGTTTCAAAACGTTTCTGACAAACGAAATCAATCAAATGAGTCTGATATTCGACAGAAGCAGCTATTTGTGTCTTGTTTGGTTTCATGAACAGTTTAATAATCAAACTGGTGCTTTTATGATTTGTATTTGACACCTAATTATTTATTGGCTGACTTTCTTTTCGCACGTTTTACTCTTGAATTTAAGTGTTTCTCAGGCTGTTATCATCTGTAGCGCTGCCTCGTGAATGTTTTTTAAAAGTGATGTAAAGTTAATAACAGACTCAAAGACGTTTACCTTCCACATTTGATCTCTTTAATAAAGACACTCAATCTAAAGAGGGATAGAGTGACTTTACCTGCAGCTGCAGAGACAGAATTTCACCTAAAATATCTCAAGATCAAGATGATTTCTGTTTCAGACTCCGACGAGTGCTCATGTGAAGTGAACGATTTGTAGTTTGTAAGTGAACTGCTTGAACTGCTAGAATTTTGGATGTGATGTTAAATTTCAAATAATCAGTAGACTCTTTGAATGTTACACTCAGACGTTATCACCGAGTGGTCGTTACACTGTTCAATTAAATTTCTGAAAACTTTTTGCAGTGAGGGACACACACACACACACACACACACACACACACACACTGAGACAAAGTGCAGCATTTATCAGCCTTGTTTTGCATGCTGTTCACTGTGTCTGTTTGCTTCAGCAGCTTAAAACAAAGAGCATCAGGCTGAAACCACGGCAACCGGGGAGGAGGAGGGGGGGTGAGGGCTGGCTGCTGATGGGTGTGTGTTGGAGGGCACTTTCACACACTGCCCCCCCACCCCATCACCCCCTCATTCAGCCGTCACCCCCTCCCCGTCCAGGTTAATTAAATATGCTAATGAGGCGTGGGAGCAGACCGGACCGTCTGCATCCACCCCCCACTGGTGGGGGGGGGGGGGGGGGGGGGGGGGGAAATAAAAGCCCCCCACACACACCAAGAGGGAGTGAACCCCGTCTGTCTGTCTGCAGTCTCTACTCTTATTTTGTAGAGTGTCATTTCCTCTATCCTCTTCCCTCCTCTGTCCCCTCTCTATCACAGGCTGCCAAAATAAAAGCCTCTTTTTAAAAGGCATAAGCTGTTGCCACCTATGCTTTTATTTTGAAAAATGCAATTCCCTTTTTTCCTTCTCTCCAACAAAGACTTCAAAGTAAAAGCTTTACTACAAGTAGTCTGTCACAGACTTAAAAAATAAAAGTCTCTGTATAGAAATGACACAGGTTGTTGCTGTCCATGCTTTTATTTTGAAAAGTACTTGAAGAGAAGTTCTTTTTATTTTTTTCTTCCTTTCATTGGTCTCTTCCCCCCTCTGTCTCTCACAGCTTCAAGATAAAAGCTTGCTGTAAAAGCTTCCTGTTTCTCTTCTCTCAGACAAACACAATAATCACTCTCATCCATGCTTTTATTTTCAAAGGACTTCCTCAGTCGTTCTGTTTCTCACACAGGCTTCAAAATAAAAGCCTCAGTTTAGAAACAAAAGCTCCACGAATGCTTTTATTTTCCCTCCGTCTCTCTTTTCTTTCTTTAACTCTTTCTCATCTTCCTCTGCGGGCTTCATCTAAAGACTGAGTGTGGTGGACCGTGGAAATAAACGAAACAATAACAACATCAACACACACACACACACACACACACACACACACACACACACACACACACACACAGATGTAAAATCTGAACTAAACCAACATGAACTCTTTTGTCTCCTAATTTGTTTCGACCCTCGCCTACCTCTGCTGTCATCTCCCATGTGACCTGTACAACACACACACACACACACACACACACACACACACACACACACACACACACACACACACACACACACACACACACACACATTACAGCCTGGTCTCTCTCTCTCTCTCTGTGGGAAAGTCAAACTCTGTGGCCCCAGAGGTCGCTCGCTCAGCTCTGCACCCTCTGACATGAACTGCCTCTTTTCTAGGAAGAGGGGGGAGACGGTGTGCGTGTGTGTGTGTTTGAGGCTGGACATTTCCCAGAGAGGCAGAAAAGAGACAGAGAGAGACACGCCCCCTTTTCCATTAACACTAACATGTACTCGCAGATTTTTTAAACGCAGGAAATCCCTCTGTAAAAAGAGAACAGACTACGTTCCCACTGCCACAGGACCAGAGTCGTGTCCACGGCTCCGCAGACGGGAGACAAGCGCGTCCTTGTTTTTGTTTTCTTTAGTGTGTCACATTCGACGTCACGGACAGGCCAGAAAACAGGTCAGTAAACAGTAGGAAGCAGCAGGGAGGTGAAAATGTTTCTATATCTCTTACCTGTCCAGTCTCTTTCTCAAACTCAGCAGACTAATTTGGATTGATGTTGGAACCCTGCTCAGATGGAGACAGGTGGTATTTGAACAGAGATCTTCCCTGGGACAGCTTCAGGACGAAAGGACGCAGTAAAGCCCATCGACATGTCAAGAGGACGCACCCTGTGGTTTCCCTGATAATGCTTCACTGTGCACAACAGACCAAGCAAGTTAATGCTAATAGCTGTTAGCAGCTAGTTAATGTTAGCTGTTAGCGGCAGCGACAGCGGTTACACTGAGTTATGTTATGATGCATTCCAGCTCTGTTCAGTAAAAATGAGAATTGGTTGAAGGTAAACAATGACGTCCTCATGATGTCTTCAATGTAATCTTGTAAAACATAGTTTTTGGTGTGAAACACAAATAAATCCAGCTGTTTAAAGGAGAAATTTGTTGATGTTTCACTGCAATATAAAATACATAAAATTATAATACATGTTATATAGTAAAAGGCTTTAAAAAAGTAAAATCAAGTTTATTTGACTTGTTTTCCATCATACACACAAAATTAAGACTCAGGTTCAGTCAACTCAAAATATGAAGGCAGCGTTTGTTTGTTTTTAAGTTGAAACAAAAAATTACTTTTTACAGTGTACATGCTAAAAAAGAAACTGCTTTTTTAAATTTTTATTTGTACTTCTACTGCCTGTTACAGCTGGTCTGTGTTTAAATAAAGTTATGTTCATAACCATCCCTGAAAGGTTGTGTGTGTTTGACAGCTGATCATCATTTCAAACTAAAGGTCTGTAACTTCCTGTAAAACAAATCCCTAACAGAATTATCAGAGATTAATAACTCTGATTGAGTTATTCAAGACCTGTCAATCCAAGACATCATCATCCAATCCTGTGGATTCTTACAGTGGTGTGGGTGGGGCTTTACTCTGGTTTGTGTGTGTGTGTTTGTGTGTGTTAATTTATTCTGTGTGAGATGAAGGGGAGGGAGACGCAGCTGATTTGTGGCCTTTATAAAAATGAATTCATACGTCTCCTCATTTCATTAAAAGCTAAATCAGAGCTCAGATCGATACTGAGGACGAGGGTGTGTTGGGTTTTTTCACTGCTCGGACCGGGCGGGCGGGAAACTCTCCGTCCATGTTCTCACTTCTGATCAAACAGCTCTTAAAAAAATCCTTCCAGTCACAAACGTCTCGTCTCCACACAGAAACTTAGTGTTTGCTGCAGCCTCTCTCTTTCATTCCTCTGTATCTCTGGCATGTCTCTCGCCTGAGCCAACGGTCAGCCTCTCTCAGCCAAACACACACACAGAAAAAAGAAAAACGATCTTGGCCGCCAAAACAGATCACTGTTTCTCTTTTTTGTTGTCTTTTTTTTTTTTTTGTTGCCGGTCGCTCTGCCAAGAGACGACAACACAATCCCAGTCTGACGGGCTGCGTTCGCCCTGTATATGTTTTCAAATAAATATTTGAAATTCAAAAGACAGAAACAAACAAGACTGAAACCAGGAACGAGACACGAGCGTCCGTGAGGTTTCTCCTGGCTCATTGTGGCGGCCATATTGGGACAGAGTGACAGGAAAGGAGAGACGCATTCCTGCAGTCTGTATGAAAGCAGCTCTAAAGTTCTGAGTGTAAAGTTTTTAAACTATCACATGATAACTTTATTTATTCCACTCTGTCGGACCACATCTGGAGCTGCGTGACAGCGCAGCATCTCAGGAATCACGCCCACACTGAACAGTTGTGCACGACACAGTTTCATGTTCACTGACAATGATCAGTGCCAACACAGGAAGTAGACGGTTCTTTTTGTTGACATGGAGAACATCAGCAGGTGGAGGTGAAGGATGGATGATTCTTCTCTAACGTCACTGTTCTGTAACGTCCATCAGGGACGCACCAGTTGAGATATTCTAAAGGCCAATACAATATTTAAAATAAAAAAATTTAAAAAAGTAAATACTGATATTGTTGTTGTTTGTTTTGGTTAATTACTTCCCTTTTTGTGCCGGGCAACAAAGAAAACTTTGTTATAAAAAATAACTGAACTGTTTTAAAGTCATTCAGTCCTTCGTTACACTGAATGAGCACAAATTCAATCATTCAAGGTTTAATTTAACCCTTTTCATATCTTTAAACATTTAGTTAATGTAACTAAAGGATTTGAGTGCAACAAAGTTTATTTGACTAGAATATTGTTATTTGTTTTGGATCATGACAAAATTACCTCAGTTTGTTTTTAATTAAAATAGTCACTGTGCTGGCTGCCCTCAACAAAATGACTGAATTAAAGTAGTAACTTTGTAATAATTCAAAACTATGAACTTTTCCAGTCAAATAAACTTCACTTTAATTCAGCTGTACTTAAATCCTGTTGTTCATGTAACTAACTTAAAATTATTTTGTTTATGTATCTAAAATGTTTAAATACAAGTGAGTTAAGATCAACTTTGTTTGACTAGAAAAGTTTATTTGGTTTGACAAAATTACCTCCATTTGTTTTAACTTGTAGTAAGTTTCCAGACTGCCTTAAAATTTAAGTTGACTGAATTGAGAGAACACGTCGTTTCCTTTTACACTGAAAAGAGGGTGTGATTGGTTTACGCACCACAGCAGCACTGAGGATCTGCGTCTCTCTTCAAGAGTCTTAAAGAAAGTTTTTTATTTATCGTCTGTGCAGAAAATGAAACTATAGAATCTTTCAGAACCTCCATAATTATCTTCTATTTATTTTAAGGAGGTCACAGTGAAATAAAAACATAATATCTGATTACGATAATTATGTTTTTCTACTTTTTGTGTGATTGAAGGAAATGAGGTGATAAAATTTAACCCACAGGACATAAATCTGAGCTTTGTCCTTTAAGTGTAATTTTTATATTTAATTATTTATTGCAAATTCATGATCTCATCACTGTTTGTCATTATTTGTGCATTATTTACACATTTAACAGTTACTGTGTGCATGCTGTATTTATTATTTCTAATGCTCTGTATTGTGAATTAATGAACGTATAGTATTCTAAATAAATACTCATGTTGTTCTTCCTTTTGCTGCTGTGTCACTGTAACCTCACTGCATGGAAGAAATTCAAAATAATCACACATCTGTATTTCATCTAACAAACACAGACAGATGTGCTGAATAAATAGACTGGGTTTAATCAAAAGCAGTGTAAATTAAACAGCTCATAAAAGTTTAGATTATTAATATAATTTTGTCCCAAAATTATATTTATGCTCTGCTGCTTTATTTGGAGCCGCCTCCTCTCACACACACTCACACACACACACACTCAAATGCAGAAAAATGTAAATATCAGAAATAAAAACACATTTCTACAATAAGATATGAAATATTAAAAATAAAAGCGATGATGTTTCTCTCAGTCAGAGGCAGCAGGAGGAGGAGGTGCGTTTGTTTTGTGTTTCCAGGCAGCGCTGGAGGATCAAGACCCCGACTTGGAATCATGAACCCTGGCACGGCCTCAACGCCGGGTCCGCCAGCCAAACACACGCGCGTGCACACACACGCACACACACGCAGAACATGACACACTTGTTTTCGCCCCTGATGCGCCTCGCCAAAATAAAAGCCAAGTTTCCCTTTTCTGCCGAATTACAACAGATACACACAAAATCTTATTCTTCAAGCTGAAATGATTTTTTGAATTTCTTCCGCGTGACTCGACACCCCGGCCTCCATTTTGACGCCACACACCATCCGCCATTTTGTGAAAGCCCCTTAATATTCGCCACACACCCAAAAACCAGAAAACACACACACGTTGACCAGGATGGATCGAACGCTGCGACCTCAAAACACTGGATGTGTGTTTGTGTGCCTCATTGTTTTATTTGTGTTCCATTAATTATAAAATAAAAGTGCACAAACAGACGAGGAAGACGAGGCTTTGTGTTGGCGAGACGCCGCTGCCAAGACGCTGCTGCCATTTTGAAAAGACGGCCAATCTCTCTCTTCTTCTTCTTCTTCTTCTCTGTCTGTAGTTTATGTCTCTCTCCCTCCGACAGCGTTTAAAAAAAGAGAGAAAGAAAGAGAGAGAGAATCCCGTTAGCCGTCTCCATTGTTGGACGCCCAACCAGCCGCCGCTGCCAAGGAGCCGCTGCCAACTGCAACACACACACACACACACACACACACACACACACACACATACACACACACACACACAGCAAAGACACACACACACACAGCAAACACACACACTGATTTCTTCACATTTTCAATCACAAACACACTTTTAACATTTTCTGTCACACACTAACACTCGCCCCGCACCCCGGCCTGTGTGTACATGTGCATGTGTTTCTGTGTGTGTGTGTGTGTGTGTGCCCTCTCTCTCCCTCTCCAGCCTGGCAGCCATCTTAAAGCGTTGGCAACCATTTTGAAGCTTCTGTCTGTTTTCTTTGAGCGGCTGCCATTCGCCACCTTCTGCCAGAACAAAAGAGGGCCGATGCCATTGCCAGCCATCCGCCACACACACTAACACACAGACACAAACACACACACACACACACACAGGAACACACACACACACACACACACACACACACACACTGAAACGCATGCATACAACAAGCACTCCAAAAACCCTCCAAAAACCTTCCAGGAACCTTCCAAAACCTGTTCAAATCTGCAGCTAATCAGTGAGGGTCTGTAAACTCTGCAGCTCTGCAGATCCTCCAGTGATTCCAACTGGAAACCAGCCAGTTAAACTGGTATATAAATATAAATGTGTTTGACCTCTGACCTCTGGCTGGTGATTATCATCTCGCAAAGCAGCTAACAGGATGAAACGGCAGCGCACACTTTCAAAGAAGGCATTGATTTGTCTTTTATTTCTCGCTTCAAAGATCCCAAATGTTGTGTTAAAGACGCTCTGCTCTGTTTCTGCTCACAGAAGATGGAGACGATCACTCTGCAGGCACAGCTACATGTTTGAATCCTAATATTTATAAAAATATAGAAAAATAAAAAGCCTCTGAACAGAGTCTCTACCAGCAACAGTGAAACACTTTTCATGTAAAGTGGGACGTTGAGTTGGATTCTTTTGACATCTGTCGGGTGGACTTTGTCCGTTTGTCTTTAGCAGAGAGAAGAGGAAGAAAATGTGACATGATTGAAAGCTAAACTTACTTTTGCACAACTGCACGGAATAAATGCCAAAATAAAATTATGAGACGTTTGCAACATATTAAAGACACCACGACACCAACAGGCACAAAGAGGATGTTAGAGGAGCTCAAGAGCTCTCTGAGCAGCAGGGGGAAAAAAAAGAATCCACTGATTCAACTTTAAAAAATTAAGGTAACAATTTGACTGCATCTTTCTAAGTACAGTAGCTCCAACTCTGGCCTCATTTATTTATTTATTTATTTATTTATTAGGATCCCCATTAGCTGATGCAGGACTGATGCAGGACATCAGCTACTCTTCCTCTCATGGAGTAAATCTGTGAGTCTTTCATAATCCAACAAACCAAATTAGTTTAGTACAACCAACATGATTTTCTCCGACCTCGAAAAGTTGAATTAACGTGAACCAACTTAATATTTATCCAAAAGTTGTGTTGACATTTAGTAGTTAAATTATTTCATTCAAAATATATTTATTTTAATTCCATCCTACTTGAAAATGTCAAAAACATCCTGAAAAAGTTGTCAACTGATTCAAACACTTTAATGTAACAAACATCTTTTTTTATGCTTAAAAACTTTGTTATTTTAAGCGTCATGCACAAACACCATGAATCATTTCTCAGGGTGTGAAACAACATTCTAAAACTTCACACACCTGCATGATTTACAGCAAAACCTGCTGACTTACAGGTTTTCCATGACCGTGACCTCAAATTAAACCTGTACTTCATATAGTGTGCAATAATAATGTTGTGTGACTTATGAGAAATAATTGCTGAAATACGGGTCATTCTTTGTCCTATTTTGGCCACTCAGAGCACAGGACAGGTCACCAGACTATCACAGGACTGACACATAGAGAAGACAATCATTCACACTCACATTCACACCTACGGACAATTTAGAGTCACAAGTTAACCTGCATGTAATTTTAAGTAGAGTGAATTCGTAGCACAGAGCTTTTATTTTGAAGTGCTGTTTCCTGCAGTGGAGAGAGTGACTAACAGACAGCTATTTGACAGACACAGCAAACTAACTCGACGACATGGCCGAATGCAAGAATGACGCTGAATGTGTTAAACTGTGTGGACCTTTAAGTAATGACCCAGGACAAATCTGGACCCTGTCGCTGGACCAGTTGGGAACCACTGATTTAAATACACCTATGTTTTCACAGGAAGTGCACAGTTGCTGCTGCATAGTCTTTTTCAAAATAAACTTACAACGCAGGTAAAACACCTCTTTCGTAGACTTATTTCCTTAGATTTAGGCAAAAATAGTCTGCGACAAAAAATAGGGCTGTAGTCTCCTGGTCAACTAGTCGATTATTTGGTCTTATTTAGCTTTCCAGGATTAATCCATTATTTCCTGCGGCGGGGGGGACAGGCTAAGCTACCCGTGAAATGTTGACAGAAAGTTGAACTCGCCCACCCTCACACTCCTGACTTCCCGTCTGTCTCTGTGAGCTGAAACCATTTCCCTCAATGGAAACAAAGCTTTGATTTACTTTAATTTCACAGATAAGAAACAATAAATAGTGAAGACAATAAAGCCTCCACACACTGTGTGTGATTTATCCTGGCTGAAATATGAGCAGAGCAAATCTCTGCTAACTGCTAGGCTAATGTACACCATGTAAAATGCCATAGGCTGGCGCTAATAACGTTAGCATGTTGTATTTGCTTGGAAAACGTGTTTAGTATAAGACAGTTGTTTTGTCAGTGAACCTTGTGAGCTGTAATGGAGCCGAATTATGTGACGTTACCTTTGTTACATGTTGCTGTTGTCCCTGGTTTTATATGAGAAGAGAAAATATCGCTAGACGCCGGGCTAATTTATACAATGTAAAATGCCATAGGCTTGCGCTAATAATGTTAGCATGTTGTATTTGTGGGGAAAATGTGTCCAGATAAAGACAAGTGTTTGTCTGTGAATGCTGCGAGTTATAGTGAAGCTGATTTGTGTTTGAAACTGTCTCTATGAAGCCATGTTTAATGTGTGTTTAATGTGTGTTTAATGTGTGTTTTGAATCAACTATATAAATAAAGTTTGATTTGAACTAAACACAGTCCTCCACCGCCGACTAGTGTTTTGGAGGTGTAACTGCAGAGTGACACAGACACACCACCGCACAAGTAAAAATAACGTGCAGATTTTTTTTTTCTTCACGACTAATCGATTAGTTGAAGATTATGCTCAACTTTAGTCGACCAAGATTTTCTTTGGATAACTACAGCCCTAGAAAACAACCTGACGGTTTGGCTGATGGTAGTTGCTGGTGGCGCTGCAAACTGCTTCTGCCCTGTGCGCATCATGTCTGACGCCATCATCACTGACAAAGCAGGAAGTGATGCTGGATCAGGCTAAATAATCACATTTCATCGAGTTAACGTCTGAATAACTTTTCCTTTCCACTGCTCGCTGCACTGAGAGCTGTCACTCTGCTGGAACTCAATCTGTAGTTTTTGTCACTAGCAGGAAGTCTTCACAACAAACAATAAAGAACGATCTCAAGGGACAGACTCGTTTATTAATAAATAAATAAAGCTCTTTGTGTGCTTCATACACACTACATGCCAGGCTATTATTAAAAACAGAAATTATTTTTTTAAAGCTACCTCCTGAGGAAATACTAATATTAATAGACTCCGATTCCCACAATGCCTTGGAGCTACATCAGAGAGGCGTTTTAACCCTGCTGAGGTCACACCTGTTCATCACTGCTGCAGCCAAATGCTTCTGTTATTTTTACACTGCAGAGAAACCTGCGGTCAGGAGCGAAAAATATCCTTTACTTAAAACCAGGAAATATGCTTCAAATGTTATTTCTGCAGGTGTGACACGAACTGTGTGTGTGTGTGTGTGTGTGTGTCTGTAATGTGGGGTCAGTGGTTACTTTGGTCAAATTGAAATCGTGTGTGTTTTTTGGTGGGCGGGGTCAGATTGATGAATTGCTGTATTGATCGCAGCTCTGCCTCACTTACCATAATTATAGCTCTCTAATGGATGATAGTACACACACACACACACACACACACACACACACACACACTGAGGAGTGTGTGTGTGTGTGTGTGTGTGTGTGTGTGTGTGTGTGTGTGTGTGTGTGTGTGTGTTGGAGTCAATATCACAAACTGAAGAAGATAAGTTTCCTTGTTATCATAATTCTTAAGTCTTCCTCACTTCCTCTGCACCTCCTTCTTCTCTTGTTCCCTTCCTTTGTTCCTTCCTTCCTCATTGAGGCTACATCATTCCTTACTTCCTTTGTTCCTGTTTGTCTCCCTTCACTCCTCCATCCCTTCCTTTCTTCCTTTACACCCTTCCTCCTTTATTGCCCCCTTATCCTTCTGCTTCCTCCTTTTTTCCTCCCTTCATTGTCTTACTTTCATTCCCTGTCCTCTTTTGTCCTTCCTCAATTCTTCCGTCCCCTAGACCCTAGCTCTCTATTTGATCATACCTTCTTTCCTTCTTCCTTCCTTTGTTTCCTCCTCACTTCTTTCTTACCTCCTTTTTGTTTGTTCCTCACTCCTTCACTGCATCCTCCCTCCCTTTCTCTGT
The DNA here is from genome assembly GCA_035609425.1 of Epinephelus awoara. Classification (NCBI taxonomy): domain Eukaryota; kingdom Metazoa; phylum Chordata; class Actinopteri; order Perciformes; family Serranidae; genus Epinephelus; species Epinephelus awoara. The sequence continues at coordinate 40,809,053 of CM069303.1, read as the reverse complement.
CTCTATTTCCCTTTCTTCCTTACATCCTCCGTCCACCATTGTTTCCTTCCTTCTCTTTTCTCCTTCCTTTTGTCCTTCCTACCTTCCTCTCTTCCTTCTTTCATCCCCTAGACCCTTGCTCTTTATTTTGATCCTTTCTTCTTTCCAGTACATTCTTCCTAATTTTGTCCCCTCCTCTCTCCCTTTCGTTGTTCCTTACTCCTTCTCTACATCCTCCCTCCCTTCCTCTTTCTATTTCCTGTCCTTCATTACATCCTTCCTTCACCAGTTTCTTTTCTACTTCCTTTTGTCCTTCCTCACGTCCTTCTTTCGTCCCCTAGACTTTTTCTCTTTATTTGATCCTTCCTTTACTCTTACACTACATTCTCTCCTCCTTTGCCCCATCTGTCTTTCCTCCCTTCCTCTCTCTTCCTTTGTTCCTCACTCTTTCACTACATCCTTCTTCCCTTCCTCTGTCTCTTTCTATTTCCCGTCCTTCCTCACTCCGCCATTTTTTACTCCGTTTGTCTTTTATCCCTTCTCTCTTTCTTTATTCATCCCCCAGTCCCTTCTTTCCTTTGTCTCTACCTTGCTCCCTTCCTCCTCTGACTCTTCTTATCTTTCTTCCCTACATCTCCTCTGTTTCCTCCCTTCGTTCTTTCCTCCCACCTTCTCTTCTTTATTCCTTCTCCCCTTAAATCCTCTCTCCTCCCTCTCTTCCTTCCTTACTTTTGTCCTTCCTCACATCCTTCTTGTTCCTTCCTACCTTCCATTAGTACATTCCTGTCTCCTGCTCCCTTCCTTTCTGTCTCTTCCTTGTTGTGTTCTTCCTAGCTTTCTCTCGTCCCCTTTCATCCCTCAGTCTTTCTTTTCCTGTCTTCCTTCCTTCTCTGACTGTTCTTGTCTTTCTTTCTACCGTACATCCTCTCTCCTCTGTTTCCTTAGTCTTCATCCCCTCCACAGATTTGTCCCTCCTTACTTCCTGTTTCTTTCCTCCTCCCACCATTTCTTCTTTTCTTCCTTGCTTCCTCCCTTACATCCTCTCTCCCCGGTCTCTTCCTTCCTTGCATTTGTCTTTTCTCACTTCCTGTTTATTCGCCTCCTCCTAACTCACAATCGTTCATTCTTGTCTCTATTTCCATTCCTTTCTGTCGCTTCCTTCCTCCTTAGTCTATTCCTTCCTTCCTCCCTCTTAAATGTGTTTCTTCCTTCCTCTGTTACATCCTCTCTCCTCAGTCTCTTCCTTTCTTTCTTCCTCGCTCCCTTGCTTTTCTCCTTACTCACTTCCTCTGTTCTTTCTTTCCTGCATTTGCCTCCTCCTTGCTCTCATACCACACCTCTCCCCCGTCTCCTCCTTTCTTCCTTCCTTCCTGTTACATCCTCCCTCCATCATCCCTTCCTTCCTCATCTGCAGGTTGATCAATACTGATAAATTATTGATTATTCAGAGAGATGCTGAGATTGACGACTTTCAAATGTCACGCTGCAAAAAATAAAAAACAAAAATATCACAGTCGCGTCCAATCACAACGCACTCCCAGTCAACTACCAACCAATCAGAGACTGGTCCTGACCAACCAGCGCCCAATCAGAGTTCAGTCCACACATTTCATTTGTGTAGAGGAACAACAGATGAGGAAGAGGAAGTAAGGAGGGATGGAGGATGAGGAGGATGGAGGGAGGGATGAAGGAGCAACTCTCTGATTGGCTGCTTTCAGTGTTTTTTGGAAACTTTATCATCAGTTTCTATCTCTCTCTCTCTCCACCGTGTTTTCCTCCACTCTTTTTTTTTCTCTGGCCGAGCAGGAACGGATGTCTGGCTCAGATAATACACACACATACACACACACACACACACACACACACACACTGCAGTGCTTTATCTGTAGTGATTTCACCATAATCTGCTATAGACTCTACTGCCATTAATCACATTGTGTGTGTGTGTGTGTGTGTGTGTGTGTGTGTGTGTGTGTGTACAGTTTGTCCATCCCTCAGCTGTATGGATTACCCAGACTGCAGCAGAAAAAGAGAGAGCAGAAAGTACAGGAAAAGAAGAGGACAAGTATTTCTTTCACACACACACACACACACACACACACACACACACACACACACACACACACACACACGGAGCTGGAGGGGCTTCTTGCCAAGCCTTGATGCTGGTCTCAGGGTTGCCATGGTGACAGTGGAGGCCCTGTCAGGAGGGGTCACGGCATCCCCAAAAAAATCTCAGGACAAGAAATGAAGCCGTGATTTTCGCCTTCATAACACACACTGACCGACTCTCAGACGAGGCTGTGTGTGTGTGTGTGTGTGTGTGTGTGTGTGTGTGTGTGTGTGTGTGTGTGTTACAGCTGGTTTGGAAACCATTATGTAACCATATGTAATAAAAGGTTTATTTCCTTAAGGTCAGGCAGCAAAGGTGCGTGGTTAGGGTTAGGAAAAACATTTAGCTTCAGACGAGTACAGTTTCTCTACGTAATGTGACGTCACATGACCTGAAACATATTTCTGGTCATCACTCCGTGGCGGAGACCCTCATTCACGCCTTCATCACCTCCCATTGGGACTACTGCAACAGAGTCCTGTCTGCGGTACCCACCAAGGCCGTGGGCGGGCTCCAGTATGTGCCAGGGTTCTCACCCGCACCAAGCCCTGGCAGCACATCACCCACACCCTCACCCAACTTCACTGGCTCCTGGTTAACTCCTCCATCCACCACAGACTCCTCCTGCTCACCTACAAACCCCTCCATGGTCTTGCAACTTTGTACCCGTCCAACCTCCTCCACCCCTATAACCCATCCCAGAACCTACGGGCCTCGGACAATGCTCTCCACCACCCACTACAGCCTGCGAACTTTCAGTGACGGAACATTCAGTCATTATTATCATTATGTCACTACAGTAGCATGCTACACATGGTAATATTAAAATAACTCCACTGACTTTAGGTGTCACACAGGAGGCGAGCAGGGTGACAGTGCACCCTTACCACGTAGATTTTCTTGCTCTTTATACTATGGCTGTTGCTCTGAGCGTCTAGAAATTGACGCTGCCCTGTGCGTCTCAAACCGCCGCTAAAGGTCACCTCTGTGTCTCAGTGTCTGACGCCAAGGGCCGCTGAGCAAGCGTCGATATTTGAGGAGTTGGGAGTGAGACCAGGATGTCAAAAACGTGTCACAGCTGATTAAATATCAACAGATTTCACTCAATTACAACTTTTTACAGTGTGCAGGGTGAGTACACACACACACACACACACACACACACATACACACACACACATACACACACAGACAAATGCGGTACATCAAACAAAGCTATTGGCAGCAGACAAACTCACACTCACACACACACACACACACACACACACACACACACACACACACACACACACACACACACTGTGACCAGGTGGTTTGTGGGTAAAAGCGCTGGCATGTCGCCACACACACACAGATGGTTACCAACCCTCACTGTCGTCTACCTCGCTCCACCTCTCTCTCTCTGTACAATATGCTCGTGCACGAGTCCACGTGCACGCTGCCAACTAGCATATGCCCTGCTGAACAGGTCACTGAGCAACACACACACTCACACACGCATGCACACACACTGCGGCTGGTGTTTGTCTGGGTGTTAAATGACTTGTTGATTAATTGAGAGGTAATATGAATATTAATCAATCACTGAAGTCGTCATGAAGTCAAAGAGTTATTTGCTTCTTTACAGTGAAAATTTTTTTTTTTCTATCATTAAATCATTAAATGAATCCCTCAGAGGTGATTTTTGGATTTTGAGCTGACTGGATTCACAGTTTGAAGAATCACCTCAAACTTTACAAGCTAAAGATGGAAATCTGTAAATCCAGTGATGAAACTGGAACACAGAACATACCAGTCACCTCTAACTATTAATCCAATCATCAGCTAATAATTTCTTTAATAATCAATATATTGTTTTGTCTATAAATGTCAGAACATTATGGAAAAAAGCGAGTTTATTTTACCAGCCTCTAAAGGTGACATCTTGAACATTTGTCGATTTGACAGCTCCAAACTCAAAGATACAAAAAAACATAATCATATTTATAGTCACATAAATCAGGACAATCAGACAATCTGCACGCTGGAGAAGCCACGAACACAATCTTTGGCATTTTGATGAAAAATAACTTTAAAGATCATCAAACCACATTCGCACCTCCTCTCACGACTTGTTCCAGCAGGACAAACGCCACAAAACAGAACCAGAACCAGTTTCAGTACAAAGCTGTGCTACTGAGGAATAAAAAGACGCACGGGTTCGACATGTTTATGAAGCAAAGATTAAAAATGTTCATCAGACACTGTAAAATTAAGTCTTATAAATAAATATTTTACTGTTTCCCTAGCATGAAAAGAGAAAAAATAACAAAAACAAAATAAACAACAAGAACAATAAAACATCTGTATCGGCCCAGAATTTCAGAATCGCTGCATCTCTACTGAGTTTATTTATTATTACTGGAACACTGTATGATTTAACTGAAGAGGAAGATCAGCTGATTAATCAATAACAAAAAGAATCATTAGAAAGGAGAAACCGTCACTGTAATTCTGTCAGTGTTTCATTCCAACACACCTCAGCCACACACACACCCACACACACACACACACACACACACACACACAGAAACCAGCGTGGATTCTTCACCACTGTGTGTGTGTGTGTGCCTGAACATATGGAGAAGGATCCAGGCCTCGCTACACAGCTGTCTAACCCCCAACACACACACACACACACACACACACACACACACACACACACACACACACACACACACACACACTTTTACACTGCCAGTTCAAGGAAGTTCGCCTTGCCATTCTGTATAAAAGGTACAATCCCAGAATAGGGGGCAGAGCTATCTCGCCTTTCAGTCGGCAGCAGTGGCAGTAACAGCGACACACTGCTGGGAGACTGTTAGCAGTTAGCAGCTAACTCCAAGAAGAAGAACATCAACTGCAAACGTCCACAAACAGTGAAAACAATGAGGTCCAGGAGCTCCTTACCCTCCAAGCAGAGGACGAGATTAGCTGCCATATAACAGGGACGCTACATTGTTGTTATTGACATGTGATGTCATTGTTATTGTTTATAAAGAGCTGCTGACACGGATGTTATTTGTTACACTAGACATGTCACACCCATCACACACACACACACACACACTGACATCATATCGCGACAGTTGTTTTCAGTTATTTGGTTCTGTGTAGATAAAATGTCGGGACTTGTTGCGGTTTGCTCAAAAAAAAAAAAAATGGACCTACTGATTCACAGACGTCAAAGAGTCATTTTGAGCGTGATGGCATCACGTGTCACCAAAAATTGGCTTCAAAGCCTGACACACTTCCTGCGGGCCTGTTCTGATTCACCTAGTTGAAAGGCCCTGCCTCATTTCCTCTGGACTTTTAGACTCTTCAGTTTGATCTAAATTTAAATTACAGGTGTGAAACCTCTTCAACACCAAACAGCAAAACTTTGGTCTGACTGAACATCACACTCTCACTGTGACCTCGTCACATGTCCACGTTTGGTCATGGACTTTCCACGTCCACATGTGACGTCCAAGGTACCCTGGGTGTGTTGGTTGTTGACATTCTGGGACGCGGTGTCGCCGCGATTTGATGTTTTTTTTACCCTTCAACAACAAAAACATGTGACTGGGTTTAGGAACAAAGAACAAGGTCTGACCTGAGAATCTTACGGGAAGTGAACATCACTCTCTTGGGTGAAAATCAGTGTTTGTTGGACCCATCCACCACACCTCCCACCAGCCCCACTCAGACTTTCGTCACTTTAATTTTCGTCCCTGTCCCATTGGGTTTCCTCCTGACGCCGCCATTAAACTATAACGGCAACTGGGCGCGTATCATGCCGTCGTTAAAGGACACCTTTTTTCGTTGGTTTCTGACGCCACACGTCACTGCCCCAGCACTGGATTTCGATGACTTCAGAGTGAGTCCAGCCTCAGTCCGGATCAAACTAAACTACGGTTTGGTTTGTTTCTAATGTGAAAACATTTTCTTGGATGTTTTGGACTTTTGGATCAATTACAGGAAGTTCTGACAGGCTGATGATAGAACCAGAAAAAGGGAAAATGACAAATCAGAATGAGCAGCAGTGGCACATGGGGAGAGGAGACTGAAAGTTCGATTTGGTCCGACCACTTTACAATGAGTCAGTTTAGAAAAAGTTCTACATGATTCTTTAATACTTCAAGTGATTTATTCGTCCCCTCTCCACTGATTCGTCGTGGTTGTAGGTTTTGGGCACACGCCCCCCCCCCCCCCCCCCCCCCCCCCCCCCTCTAAATTTTGTCACAATGCTCCTTTATTACATAATTATGATCATCTTTAGGCGCTGACAGCAGAATCAGGCTGCTGGGGAGAAAAAGCTTTCTTATGGAGATTAAATTGCCGGATGGAGGTGTGTGTGTGTGTGTGTGTGTGTGTGTGTGCATGTTGGGGGGTGTGTTGGGGTTCCCTGAAAACATTTCCTCATGTTACAAAACCCAAAGAAGCCCTCCGCCGGCCCACAATGCATCACTACACACCGCAGAAACAACAGCACTGCTGGGAGAGAGACAGAGGGGAGGTGGGGGAGGAGGAGGGGGTCCAGACAGAGAGAGGCAGAGGTCAAGCTGTCTGTGAGGAGGTGGGAGAGGTGGGAGGAGGGGGGGAGGAGGAGGAGGAGGAGGAGAAGGAGGAGGTGACCCGGGGCTCTTCACAGCCTGAATAGAAGCTCCCGCGGGGCTCTCAGTGTTTGGACGTTCGCTTTTGTCCAAAATACTTGTTCCTCTTTTCTGCTTCTATGGACGTAATCTGCTCCACACTTCTCCTCCTCCGGACAGCAGGAGGAGAAGGAGGAGGAGGAGGAGGAGGAGGGCATGGAGAGGAAGAGGAAGGGTAGCAGCAGAAGGAGAGGTATGGCCCAGTTGGGGGAGGAGAAAAGGAGAGGGAGGAAAATAAATCTAAAAACAAAAAGCAAGGTTAGAGGAAACCCTGTTCTCAGGAGAGAAGGTACAGAGACCAGTTAAGCGGTTTATGAAACCTTTGTCATACATGAGGCGACAGCGTAGGTCCAACATGTTCTGAGGAAGGTTCCCAAACTTTATAGAAAGCATCCACTGAGGAGTGAAGCGTATATGAGATGTTCTCATTAGGAGTCAGCTCCATTCTAAGACTGTGCCACGACTATTTTGTTGGAGCAGCATCCTTGATCCAAAAGAGCAAAATATTCTTTCTGGCGGCAAAATTCTATAAATTGAATAACCTCTTGTCCTGGTGTTTATAATATGACCATCAGGAAGACCATGTAGGAGGAACATAAGGTCCAACTCAACTGGAACATTTAGTGTAACACACAGTTCATCCACCAGCTCAGTCGCCAGAAGAAAATGTTGGTATCGCACAAACTAGAAATACGGTGCATGTGTACGTTTGGTAAAAACGTTTCTAAAGTGAAGAGGTATATGAGCTGACTTCATCGGGAGGAAGAGGCGAGGGTTTATGGTGTCACCTTGGCAAGACGATTGCCAAGCTGCAGACCGCTGTTCAAGACCAACAAACAACACGCCTTTGCTGTATTTCTTGCAGTGTTTTTAGTGCACTGCAGTCACGCTGCAACAGGTGGCTTTTGGCGTCTGTGTCTGACACCAAAATCACTGACAAAGCGGCAGTGTTGGATGACCTGGGAATGAGAATGGGCTGCATAATCACACACTGTTGTTCATTTTGACTGAATCCCACATACACTGTCCTACAATCACGAGAGCAACAAATATGGATCAATCCGCCGCTGAAAATAGTCCCTGACAAAGTCACTGTTTCCTCCTGTTGGATAAAAACCACAGTGAACAGCTGTTTGAGGACATTACTATTGAAATGATATATTTGTGTTTTTAAAGATCTTCAGTGGGACTCAAGGGGCTCAGAGCTGAGAGACACAGACAGGAAGTCAGACAGTGTTGAGAGCCGGACGAACACATTTTGGTTAGTTCAAACAAATAAAACACACTTCACCAGGAGACACTGACGATCAGACTGCTTTCACTTCATCGTGTGAAACAAAACACAATTTGTCATAAAAGCAGTCGGTGTTTTTGCTTTAAACCTCTGCAGCAGAACTCCCAGAATGCTCAGCTGCAGCAGCAGACAGGGGTCAGGCCAATCGTTGACGAATACATTTCCTGCTTTTATTTTTTCCTCTGGAAACAGGAAGCGAGCAGTAAATGCCCTTTTGATACCTGACTGGAGTTTTTCTCCCTGCTCTGCTCCTCCACTCCTCTCCCCGATGCACCAGAAAAAACCTCCAATTAAGACAAATCTGTCCTCCCTGATGCTGCCCCCCACCCCACCTCCACCCCCACCCCCCTCTCCCATCATGCCTTTCTGTTTCTGTTAAATCCTCAGCAGCTCCTGTCTCTCTCCGGTCTGCAGCCTCGGGCCGGCCGGGCCTTCAACAAACCACACAAAGAAAGAAATAAACAGAAAGAGCAGCAGTGAAACCAGCAGCGTCTCTGCGGTTTTAATTTGGCATTGTCTTCCTCTGACGCCCCGAAAGGCAACAAGATGAAAAAAAAATGCAAGAAAAAACCTAAACACACACACACACACACACATACACACACATATCAGCAGCCCTCCCCCTCGCTCCCACCTCCTCCTCCTCCTCCTGCGCTGCAAACAAACAAGACGAGCAATCGCATTCGGGCGCAAAAGAGTGGAACCACATCAAACACAGATGCTAATCCTTTCTGGATCCGCAGCGCGTCCTCCTTACTATTAATAGTGCTGGAAGGAGGAAAGAACATTATGGCTTTAATTTATTTATTGTGTCGATGTATTAAAAAGACGTTGACGCCTCGACGCCGAGGTCCCTCTCGCTAAATTAGAAACAATATCAAATCCTGCTTGGTTTACTGATAACCTATTTATGAAGCGGATCAGAACGTGGCTTTTTCACCCCTCCAGCCGGGCCCCCGCCGCCCCCCATCCTCCCTCCTGATAATCACATAGTGAAGCATGTCAGAGAGGGGGATTCTGGGAGGTTTGGTGGGTTTCCAGCTGAGGGTTCAAATCCGAAAAGATCAGCTGCAGATGATCGACTTCAGGATCTCCAGTAAAGGAAAACTGCAGTTACCGTGATGCTTTGGTTTCATTCTTCCCAGCTGCCACTAAAAAGGAAACCTCGAGCCAGCGCAGGGTTGATGCACGGCCTCGTGCCCTGACTACACATGGGGCAGCACAAAGCACAGATACTGTGACTCCAGTTCAAGTTACAGGCCACAATTTAACACAAACGCAGCTTGAAGCGTTTCAGTGTTTCAGTCTGAGCTGAGCATGTTTAGCAGTTGAGCTCACAATGAATCCATACAGGAAACAGATTTCCGATGAGAGAACTGATCCGCTCGCAATCAACACACTTAAATCTAAGTTAAAACCACAAAACCTGAGCTGACGAGGAGGTCGGCGTGACGGAGGAGCTGCAAGTGTCAACATGAGAGAGTCAACAGAGTGATAGTGAGAGATGTCGGGGTGTGATGGTCACGCTGAACACAAGTACGAATATAACAGCTGGCGCAAAAATGTTACGCTTCATTACTATAAAGGAATGAACAACGTGAACGGCTTCTTCTTTTCTTCTTCTTACAAACACAACTGTTCAATCAGCACCAAGCAAACCAGCTCTACTACACACTGCCAGAGGCATCGCTGCAGGAGTTTAAGGGCCAGGGGCCAGCTGCACAGAACACCTTAAGATTTTCCTTAAAGTCCTCGTTAAGATTTTCTCATAATAAAATCACACGTGAATTTTTGGTTTTCTCCTTGTCTTGGTCTTACACCTAAAGAATCTCTAGGCCGTTGCACAAAAGACCTTAGCAACCAAAGCAGGGCAAAAAAAACCTCTGGACCTCTGACTCTGTCTTAACTGCAACATAACTGAGTTTATGGTGATGAATAAAAAGCTAACACACCCTGAGAGGAGTGTTCTGCAACCAGCCTTTTTATTCATCACTTTTGATTTTACACTTTAGTTTTGACTGAATTGATTTTCGTTGCTTCTTCCTACAGTCGTTTTCTGTTTTCTGGTATTTAGGGAGCAACACTTTGTAGTTTGTTCTTTCTCTGAATGTATTCCTCCACAAGTTTCATCTCTTCCTCCTCTGACCAGTCTGGTTTTCTTGTCCTCTTTCCTTCTGCCGATTTTTCACTGTCTAACTATGAGCCAACTGTGTGAGACCATAACAGGCGTCACAGCGTGAGTCCACGCAAACAAACAATCTCCATGGAAACTGTTACTGCTGTAAAATCTCTTTCAACCCAGTAAATGAGTTTGTCTTAACTAAGAAAACCCTTAAATGGATCCTGTGCAAGTGTGTATGTCCCTCAGCTAAGGAGAAATGAAGAACAGTGTCATAGTTAAGGAGAAAACTTGAGGTGTTTTGTGCAACAGTTGCCTGTCGCATGGTGTGCTCCATCTTTCTTTCCACTCATTTCCTGTCATCTCTCTGCAGTCAGTCAGCTGTGCAACACAGATAGGAAGCCCTTCTCACTTCAACTGTCCTATCAAATCAGCAAAGGCAAAACCCCCAAAACTTATCTAAAAACAGACAGAAACTGCTGCGCTGCCCTAAAAGAGAAGCACTGTGCTGCGTTCATGTCATACTGGAGTTACTGTAATCACCAGTGTCTGACTTGTGTAGGCCACATCACATCCAAGTTGTTGTTACAACGAGGAAACTCTGATAAATCTGAATTGGCACTTTTTGGAAAGTAACTTAAGATATTTAGAAATTTTGAGGTACTTGTACTTTAGTATTTATATTTTCTGCCACTTTACACTTGCACTGCATCTCAGAGGGACATATTGCACTTTTTGTTTCACTACATTTATCTGACAGCTTCAGTTACTTTACAGATTCAGATCAATAATACAATACATAAACAATAATACATGATGATGTAATATTATAGATGAAATTATCCAGCAGTACATAAAGTCATTAGAATGAGCTCCACATTTATCAGCTGCAACATCTGTTGTGGTGTTTTACTGCTTTTGTACCACTGTTGTGACATTACGACTTTAACTTCAGTGAAAGATCTGATTACTTCTTAATATCGGTCAACACAAACATTTCTAAGGGTCTACCTCAACCTCACAGCCATCCTGAGGGGTCAGATGATTCTTTCCTTTCACTACCGTCCATCCCCTATGATGTGAACACACCTCTAACATGTAGGCTGCACTGTCTTAGCTCATCACCTGCTGCTGTTAAAGCCAAAAACACTCAGGTGTGATGTTGGTAGATCTCAGTGTCTGGAGTTTCTCCCCTCCATCTTTTGGACATTACACATGACGAATACAACACGACAAAAGCTGTCTTCATGTGTAACTTTTTTTGTGAGGCAGATAGAAAAATGTTGCTTATACAAATCAGAACACAGGCATAAAATGTCTGATTGATCAGTTCAGCTTTAAGTGGAACTGTTTAATTCTCTGCATTGTAGTTTTCAGCAAACTGAAGCAGTTTCTATTAACTATCACTGATTCTATTAAAAATCAACTCTCACACTGTCTGTGTCGTGTAACCTGACTCTACATGTGTTTCTGGTTTAGCCGCAGAATTATAATTCTTAATGGTGCTTTACGGAGCTCTCAGTACTGAGGCATGCTGGGAATGAAGCAACAGCAGGAGGAGTAGAGGAGGAGGAGGAGGAGGAGGAGGAGGAGGAGGAAGAGGAGGAAGAGAGGGTGAGAGGGAGAGGAGAAAGTTGAAAGATGCCTCGAAGTCTTCGCCGGCCTCAAGAGCGTTCTGTGATACTGTGTAAGGGCTGCACACACACACACACACACACACACACACACACACACACACACACACACACACACACACACACACACTGCTGCAGGGAGGAGAGGTCAGAGGTCAAACTGGGTGGGTGGAGCAGAATGGATACTATTTGAAATTGAAAGGAATAATGATTACTCTGTGTGTGTGTGTGTGTGTGTGTGTGTGTGTGAGAGAGAGACACACACTGCATTTTCTTCTCTCCTTCCTTGAACAGATCTGAATGAAGCCGTCAATATTTTTACAGATGAAATTGAATTCCTGTGTTCACAGAAGCTGCTGAAGAATACAACGCACAAACGCTGACGCGATTTCTGCTCATGACATGGCGTCCACGTCGATGGGAGGAGCTTAACGAGGAAAACACAGAATACATGAGCATACATCTGCTGTTCAGTGACCACGAAGTCATGTTAGAATAAATGATAAATGATATGTAACATTTGTACATTATTATAGGACATATGTTATCGACTTCCTATTTCAACAACGCTGTGGCTGACGTGTGGTTTAGTTTAAGCACAAAACCTCTTAGTTAAGGTCAGGTAAAGTCTGCATTTTGCCTTAAAATAACCAGGGGCTGGAAAAGCAGTAATGTGTCAAAAAACAACCACTTTTTATGTGTAAAAATCCGCTGCAAACACAGTGACGTCTCGCTAAAACACAGCCAGTTTTTTCGTTTGTCTCGAACACGTGTACAAAGGTGCGACCGGTGTCACATCACACACCAAGCAGAAGTCGGCTCATATACTACGTCACTTTAGAAACATTCATATGACGCCAACATTATTTTTTGGCAACTGGGCTGTGGAGAGTAGTACCCATACAAGAAGGATGAAATCACAAAAGGTACGTAGACTTAGCTAAAATTTGACGTGCAGTGGCTGATAAGATCAGGAAGTGAACGTGGGTGTCTGCGTTATTGTTTCCAAAAGTCTGTTTCCGTCTGTCCAGACTAAGGTCTTGTTTACACGGATACAAATAAAAACGGATTTTTACTTATCCCACATAAAAAAAAAATCTCTGGGTTTACACAATCAGTTGTGAAAACGACATCCCTGTTTAAAAGAAAACGCAAAAACGGCAGCTTTTTGCTGCAGTTAGCATGCCATGCCAGTAGGTGGCGATACGCCATATGTCCAACACCATAGAAGACCGTTCTGCGCATGCACAGTGATTTGATTTCCTCTTGGCGCTGGTGATAAAAACAATGATAAACTACATTCTAACCTTATGTAGCATAGTTAGCTGCTATGTTATTACTAATATTGGGCACAGCAGACGCCTTTGTGCGCCGATGTGACCGTGATATAAATGCAGCAGTGCTAAGTTCATTTGGAAGCTCGTAAGTCGTCCCAAAAGTGCTAACAAAACGTAAACAAACCAGCATATATGCGCCATTGTTGTCGTGGTTACCGGGCGGCTAATGGACATGAGTGAACTGGGTTGCAACATCATTGTTTTCCAAAATTTCCGTCTATTCTGTTTACACGTCTCCATAGAAATGGATATTTTTAAAAACTTTCACTTTTTGAAAATCTGTTTTCGTCGAGAAAAATGGCGGTTACGTGTACGTGATAGGTGCAGTTTTCAAAGGTCTCTGTATTAGGCGGAGTGGTGCGGACGCTAGCAATAGTCATGCGTTTCAAGTGAGTGTGGAATTAGCCTGAGAGCGATCACGATAAAGGCTGATTAAGAGGAGGAGAAAGCAGGAGAGAAGGATTTTGAGAAGAAAAAGACGACAGGATGAAAAGATGAGAGGATGAAAAGAAAAAGTGGAAGGATGAGGATGAGGAGGAGGAGGAAGAGGAGGAGACTGGATGAACTAGACTGATGTTGGTTAGAGACTATTTTAATATGTCAAACATTACATTTTCTTTGACTAAATCAAAAACTGATTAAAAGAGGACTTTTAAGGATGAAGACGACTGAGAATGACATGAACACGAACTTTGATCTCAGGAAACTAAAATAAACTGTCAGAGTGAACACATAGGATGAAGAGGAGAGTGATGATGATGATGAGGAGGAGGAGGTGAATGATTCTTTTCACATTTTCACCCATTAGACACGTTAAATAAAGTTGCACAGAGAGCACTGGAAAAGAAGAAAAAGGAGGAGGAGGAAGATGCAGATGATGATGAGGAGGAGGATGAAGAGTCGGAGGTCCTACAGTGTGACTTCAATCCCATTTTGCAGCGGCTGAAGAAAAAGAAAATCAATGGTAATGGCTTTGCAGCAGGCAAACCTTCAGCTGGAATTAGAGGCAGCAAACAGAAAATTGGAGACGACCCCCCCACTGCCTTCCCACAATGCAACAGGGCTCCTTCTATTCCCATTCCTAACAAGAAAGCCCCCCCCCCCCCGACTTCCCACAATGCATTGTATACCTCCATCCCTGCTAACCAACAGCTGTGTGTGTGTGTGTGTGTGTGTGTGTCAGCTGATCTGTGATGTCATTTTTACACAGCAAGGAAATTATTTTTCTCAGTTTTAAAATGAAGAACAAAAGGTGGTAAGGAAAGGAAGTAAAGAGGAGAGAATAAAGGAGAGGAGTCAAGGAGATAAGGAAGACAGAATGTAAGGAGAAGAGGAGAGGGGCAGACTAGACAGAGGTGGAGAGGAGAGGTGGTAAGGAGGTAATGAGAGGGGGAGATAAAAGAGAAGTGAAGAAAAGGTAAGGATGTAAGGAAAGGAGACGGGGAACAGATGAGGTGGTGAGGGTCTGAATTAGAGGAAAAAAATACATAACTACACATTAAACACAGTGAACACATTAAACGCAGTGAACACATTAAACGCAGTGAACACGTTAAACACAGTGAACACGTTAAACGCAGTGAACACATTAAACGCAGTGAACACGTTAAACACAGTGAACACGTTAAACACAGTGAACACATTAAACACAGTGAACACGTTAAACACAGTGAACACGTTAAATACAGTGAACACATTAAACACAGTGAACACGTTAAACACAGTGAACACATTAAACACAGTGAACACGTTAAACACAGTGAACACATTAAACACAGTGAACACGTTAAACACAGTGAACACGTTAAACACAGTGAACATGTTAAACACAGTGAACACGTTAAACACAGTGAATATGTTAAACAGTGAACACATTAAACGCAGTGAACACATTAAACACAGTGAACACGTTAAACACAGTGAACATGTTAAACACAGTGAACACGTTAAACACAGTGAACATGTTAAACACTGACCACGTTAAACACAGTGAACACGTTAAACACAGTGAACACATTAAACACAGTGAACACGTTAAACACAGTGAACACGTTAAACACAGTGAACATGTTAAACACTGACCACGTTAAACACAGTGAACACGTTAAACACAGTGAACACATTAAACGCAGTGAACATGTTAAACACTGACCACGTTAAACACAGTGAACATGTTAAACGCAATGAACACGTTAAACACAGTGAACACATTAAACATGGTGAACACTTTAAACACAGTGAACACGTTAAACACATGAAACACAGTGAACACATTAAACATGGTGAACACGTTAAAGACAGTGAACACGTTAAACACAGTGAACACATTAAACACAGTGAACACGTTAAAGACAGTGAACACGTTAAACACATTTAACACAGTGAACACGTTAAACACAGTGAACACATTAAACACAGTGAACACGTTAAAGACAGTGAACACGTTAAACACATTTAACACAGTGAACACGTTAAACACAGTGAACACATTAAACACAGTGAACACGTTAAAGACAGTGAACACATTAAACACATGAAACACAGTGAACACGTTAAACACAGTGAACACGTTAAACACATTTAACACAGTGAACACATTAAACGCAGTGAACACGTTAAACACAGTGAACACATTAAACGCAGTGAACACGTTAAACACAGTGAACACGTTACACACAGTGAACACGTTAAACACAATGAACACATTAAACACAATGAACACGTTAAACACAAGGAACACATTAAACACAGTGAACACATTAAACACAGTGAACACATTAAACACAATGAACACGTTAAACACAATGAACACATTAAACACAATGAACACGTTAAACACAATGAACACGTTAAACACAATGAACACATTAAACACAGTAAAACACACACACAAACTGCAGATCATGTTTGTCTACTTTGGCCAGTGATGTTGTGTTCAGGGACTGCACAGGAAAATGAGCTTCAAGCTAACTGTGGTACAACAGTTTGGTCCCATACAAATAAATGAAGCTAGATTACTAAGAAAATACAACAAAAAATAAACAAATATAATTTAACACAATATTTGTCACAATTTCTTTAAATCATCTCACTTTGATCTCACTCTGATCATTTTTTACAGTGGGATTAATGATTTAATGTCAGCGGTAAAAACAACAACTAGAGTATTTATGACTGTGTCACGGTTACTACCAGCAGAACCGCTACAGTGTTACCACGGCAAAACACACACACACACACACACACACGTATCATCTGCTGCACACATTCCCTGAAACAAGATCCCCCTGTGTGTGTGTGTGTGTGTGTGTGTGTGTGTGTGTGTGTGATGACATCATGGCTGACATGGCTTAACCCCTTCTGAGGTGGCGAGAACTCAATGACCTGAGAGGCGCGAGGGAGAGAGTGTAAAGTGTCTTAAGTCGACTGTCAGGTCTGATGAAGCTGATGCGTGTGTGTGTGTGTGTGTGTGTGTGTGTGTGTGTGTGTGTGTGTGTGTGTTAGGAACGTCACTAATGAGTGTGTTCGTTTAAGCTTGAGTGTTGGACTTTTACACAACAGTGAATTTCCGTTACCTTCAAGCTGTTTCCAAACGAGTTCACGTGTTGCTGATTCGGCCTGTCGCCACCAGGGACAGCTTTTACCTCGCAGTACGCAGGTGCTATGGTGTCGGGTGTCTTTGGCATCACCCCTGCGCTCGCCCACTGGAAGCGATGCGTTTTACATCAACACGCAAATGCTAAATGGGACAGGAAGTAGAGCTCTGGTTCTTTGCCCAACCCAGACTGGGCCCAACCCGATCCACCAGGATCGGGCTGCAACAGGCTGTAATTTCTTATTATTGTCTCCGGGTCTGAATCAGGTCGAGTTCTCCTTAATTTAGGTGTGTTTATTTATTTATGAAACTGGCAGTCGTGTGTAAACGGTGTGAGGGTGAGGGGTTGTGTGTGAGGGTTGGACGTGTGAGAGGGGTTTTTGGGTTTCGGGGTATGGAGTGTGGAGGTAAAGGGTTTGGGAATTAGGGGTGTAGTGGTGACTGGTAGATGTGGGTGAGGGGTTCAGGGGTGAGGGGTGTGTGGGGGTGAGGCGGGGGAGGAGGGAGGGTTTTGGGCCTCTTCTCTTCTGGGAACAGAACATTCTGTGTCATCCTCATTTACCTCCTGATTCACTGAACAGAGAAGCCAGCAGACATGATGAGATTATGTCACCCTCAGCCTTACCCTCGCCCTCACCCTCAGCCTTACTCTCAGCCTCACCCTCGCCCTCACCCTCAGCCTTACCCTCAGCCTCACCCTCACCCTCAACCTCACCCTCACCCTTACCCTCAGCCTCGCCCCCCGGCCTCAGCCTCGCCCTCAACCTCACCCTCAGCCTTGCCTTCAGCCTTACCCTCGCCCTCAGCCTCACCCTCGCCTTCAGCCTCACCCTCGCCCTCAGCCTCACCCTCACCCTCAGCCTTACCCTCGCCCTCAGCCTCACCCTCGCCTTCAGCCTTACCCTCGCCCTCAGCCTCACCCTCACCCTCAACCTCACCCTCAGCCTTACCCTCGCCCTCAGCCTCACCCTCGCCTTCAGCCTTACCCTCGCCCTCAACCTCACCCTCAGCCTTACCCTCGCCTTCAGCCTCACCCTCGCCTTCAGCCTTACCCTCGCCCTCAGCCTCACCCTCAGCCTTGCCCTCAGCCTTACCCTCGCCCTCAGCCTCACCCTCACCCTCAGCCTTGCCCTCAGCCTTACCCTCGCCCTCAGCCTCACCCTCAGCCTTGCCCTCAGCCTTACCCTTGCCCTCAGCCTCACCCTTGCCTTCAGCCTTACCCTCGCCCTCAGCCTCACCTTCGCCTTCAGCCTCACCCTCGCCTTCAGCCTTACCCTCGCCCTCAGCCTCACCCTCAGCCTTGCCCTCAGCCTTACCCTCGCCCTCAGCCTCACCCTCGCCTTCAGCCTTACCCTCGCCCTCAGCCTCACCCTCAGCCTTGCCCTCAGCCTTACCCTCGCCCTAAGCCTCACCCTTGCCTTCAGCCTTGCCCTCACCCTCAGCCTTACCCTCGCCCTCAGCTTCACCCTCGCCCTCAGCCTTACCCTCACCCTCGCCCTCAGCCTTACCCTCACCCTCAGCCTTACCCTCGCCCTCAGCCTCACCCTCAGCCTTGCCCTCAGCCTTACCCTCGCCCTCAGCCTCACCCTTGCCTTCAGCCTTGCCCTCACCCTCAGCCTTACCCTCACCCTCAGCCTTACCCTCGCCCTCAGCCTCACCCTTGCCTTCAGCCTTGCCCTCACCCTCAGCCTTACCCTCGCCCTCAGCTTCACCCTCGCCCTCAGCCTTACCCTCACCCTCGCCCTCAGCCTTACCCTCACCCTCAGCCTTACCCTCGCCCTCAGCCTCACCCTCAGCCTTGCCCTCAGCCTCACCCTTGCCTTCAGCCTTGCCCTCACCCTCAGCCTTGCCCTCACCCTCAGCCTTACCCTCACCCTCAGCCTTACCCTCGCCCTCAGCCTCGCCCTCAGCCTCAGCCTTACCCTCGCCCTCAGCCTTACCCTCACCCTCAGCCTTACCCTCGCCCTCAGCCTCGCCCTCAGCCTTGCCCTCGCCCTCAGCCTCGCCCTCAGCCTTACCCTCGCCCTCAGCCTCGCCCTCAGCCTTGCCCTCGCCCTCAGCCTCGCTCTCAGCCTCACCCTCGCTCTCAGCCTCAGCCTCAGAAGTTGTTGTGCTGTGAGCTGCACACCTCCAGAGGTGGAATGTGTATTCACTCAGGTATATTTATATGTTATAAATGTATTGTTTTATCAGTAAGCTTGATCATATTTTAATTTTCTGATCTCTCGTCTTAATTTACAGTTCATACAAACCAAACCCTTCCTCCATGTTCACTTCCTGTCTGTGTCTGTCAGACACACACACACACACACACACACACTCCTCTATTGAGTGTCCAGCAGTGATTACAGTCGAAATACAGCCAAACCGCAGCTCCCTGTTTCATCTGTTTACAATCGAGTCTTGACCTCTGCAATATGGCGGCGCTGCTGACGTATCGCTGCAGCCGGCTGACACAGTCGATGTGGCGTCTACGTAGTATATATGTCTACACAGAAACTAGCAGCAATAAAACTCACTTCCTCCTGCAGATGTTTCACATTAAGAGCTTTCCAGCACATCCAGGAGCATGACCCCGCCCTTTTTTGGTAGGCTTTTAATAAATAGAAATATCTGCAGGAAGTGCTGAGTTTAACTGACATTAGTGGGACATTAGGCAAAGTAGAACTGGTAATAAAAAACAGCAGAATAAAGTATTGTCACTTCTTTGATTGTCAGACGGTGACACTGAACACTTTTACTCCACTGTGATTGTTGCCAGATGGAAATAGAGAAAAGGTTTGTCTCTGTAAAAGGTCAAAGGTCGCTGGCTGGGAGGATCCTCCCTGCCGACTGAGGAGATTGCCTCACAGCTGACTGTCTGTGAGTAAACAGTTTCAGCAGAGGAGCTCATTTTCATCATCACGTCAGAGGTCGGAAACAAAAGCAGAGTTTAAAGTGGATCTCAGAGAGTTGGGTCCTGGTTTATCAGACGACACCTGACGTTACTGCTGGTAATTAATGTGGTTTAAACTACAGGTCACAGAGGTCTGAGGGCAGCAAAACAATCTGTGCTTTTAATAAAGAAGTCTGGTAATAACTGGCCTCCATCGTCCTGTGAGCAGAGGTGGGGCGTAACACGTTACAGGTACACAAGTAAAACATACATTTTCTAAGGAACTTGTACTTTTCAAATTCCTCTTTAAAACTGTACTTTGACTCTTTTCTTGAGTGTATTTTTGAGCCAGAAATCTACTTCTTATTATGCAACAAATGCAAATTATACTTATCTAAATGTGATTGCGTGCAGGAGAGAGCACACCAGGAGCACCTCAACAGCGAACCAGGCGGCCCACCCGGCCTAAATTGACTCCGCCTGGACTAAAGCACCATGGGTTTTTAAAAAAACTTTTTTTAAACTACCGTAGCCTGTAGAGGAGAGAAAAGCACCCTGATGATGTAACAGCGAACAGCGATTAAATAAAACTGGCTGCCTCTAAACTCTACACATGAATGTGCTCCGTCTTTATGGTTTGAAATGAATTTAAATAAATTCCCGGCTCTGTTATTTCCTTTAATGACTTAGTTGTACTTCCTGTCAATAGAGACTGACTTATGAATCTGTTGGCCAATGAGAGCTGGTGGATGATGAAAGTGTGTCGTGGTGTCACAGAGTTGAAGATAGTTCAGCTGTGGATGAGCAGGACAGTGTTGAGACAGAAAGCAGCTGTTTCACAAGATCCAGACAGACTTTAACTGACTAAAACTCCTCCTCCTCCTCCTCCTCTTCATCCTTTCACCAACATGGAGGAGAGCAGTGGTGAAAAGGTGAATTAAGGTGAAATCCTTCCACAGACTAAGACTCTACGACGAGGTCTCTCATTGGCTGAGCCTCTCTGGACACACTGGAGGACATCGGGGTCATCTCTGCATCCTGATAGAAGATCTCGTCTCTTTCTGGTTTTTGTGCCCTCAGACTCCCTCCCTCCCACCCTCCCTCCCTCCCTGTGTTCCTCCCCCCTCCTCTGATCTTGTCAGATGATCTGTTAGCCTCCCCTGTTACTCCTGTTACTCCTGTTGTTTTGCTGCTGTTTCTTCCTCAGCGCCGAGCCGCTAATACGCCGCAGCGCGCCGCTAATGACCCGCAAAAACACAATAACAAACGCCTGCTTCTCATATGCATATTTAATGGAGACAGCTGAACAAATTACATATTTATGGATTATAAGATCAGGAGGGGAAGGAGAAGGGGGGAGGTATGATGCCATTAGCGATGCAGACAGGTACGAGGGTCCCATCTGCACCGGCATCTGTACGGCAGGAGGGGCCCTGGGGCCCAGCGGGGCGGGGAGACGCCTGTTACCACCAACAGTGCTGAGGTACTTTGTTTTTAACAGGACAAACTACACAACTAAGTACAAGTACAAAAACAGACTTCACCTGTCAAGCTACAGTGAATACGAGTGTTTAGAACGGAGCTACAGCCGATCACAGATGTGCAGAACCTCATTAAAGTTCTGTCTGGAACAAATACTGAACCCCGATGAAGGAGATTATTATAGGTCTCACTGCCCACCACAGCTCTGCACGTTATTCTTTATTCCTGCAGGATTTTTATTAGCATGAAGAAAAAGTTTTCCATCGAAACTTCTTCAGGTTCAAACATCAACAGTGAACCTGCAGATCAAGAGCCCTCGTAGAGAAATAAAGAAAAACCTCAGGAGATGTGGTGGAGATGAGATCAGACTTTGATAAAATAACTGCAGGATGAACCGAGTCTCAGCAATTTACACATTCTCGCTCAACTTCTCTTTAAATATACCGAAGTCTTGATAAAGTACAGAACCTTTGGTAACAGCAGTACGTTTGAAAAAATAATGCAAATGAAAAATATTAACACTTTGACGAGGCAATAAAAACAGTCCAGCAGTGCCTACACTGGCAGTTTTGCTCATGGTGATGTCATGTCTCAGAGTATCTTCAAAAGCTTTGTAGCCCTAAAATCTGCACAGCCAAAGCTCAAAGGTTATTTAAGTCAATAAACCATAATAACTGATGAAAGAATTAAAAATGTGTCTTTTTCTTCATCAGATTTTACAAAATAAAAACGAAACATATTGATCCAAATATTTTTTTTGTAGAAAAAAAACAAAAATATTTTTTAATGTTCCGTAAGTTATTTGAAATATGTACATTATTTAGTTTTTGAGATGTGCTCGTTTTTATGAGCAGAGTGAAAAGGCGTTCATTCGTTCCTCTGGCGCCACCGCGTGTTTTTGCACCGTACAGAACACAGCGTAAGGCTGTCATTACGTGTATACGACGTGACAACACAGAAGACAAGAGCCTTAGCTTTGTGCTGCAAAAAGAACGAATGTTTTAGCTATTATGGATTGTATTTCAGATCTATATGAACAGGAGTATGCAAACGATCTCCCGCAGCCTTTATGGGGAAATTCCAGCGCAGTTATGTAAAGAAATACAAAACGCTACATTCACGCCGCTGTAAGCTAAGGTAACGTAAGGTAATGACATGATGACAGCGATTATATTTCTTCTTTCAGCTCGATATATATATGTAGAGCATTATGCAAATAACGACCTCCTGTGTCCATCATGGGGATATACCCACGTAATTACAGAAAAATACCACGCTTGCACAGCACATAAGGTAACATAAGGTCATGATGTGATGACAGCGACAACAGAGAATTCAGAGAGCTAGTTTCTGTTTTAGATCTATTTAAACAGGATCATGCAAACCACGATCTTCCGTGGCCATCTGCAGGAGGTCCATTTCTAAAGGGTTAAGCTTGAAGACAGTAAGGATGGAGGTCATCTCTGCTCTCGGGTGGAACCAAACAGGGTTTCATCAGCAGGCACACAGAGGCTGAATCCAAATGTCCGGACCTCCCTGAACTTACAAAGTTGTGGACTTGACTGGTGTCTCTGAGAAGGAGGAGCTAGGTCGTATTGAGCACATCTATCCCCTCGGGGTCCGCCGCCCTCGCCAACATATTCTCACTCTTAACTCGTCAAATACAGCAGCTTAGTCACGTGCCAAACTGTGACGCTCTAGGTACCCCTCCAGTGTCAGCTTTGGCCGTATTGGGGACGGCATGCCAGTTTTAGCTCATTACATGCATGGTGTCTTATCAAAATAAACTTCAGTGTTCACAGGAAATGTACAGCTTCTGTTCATTAAATGCAAACATACAGTCTCCTAGTTTTTAGGACTACACAACTAAAGTGCTTGTTAGGTCGAGACAAAGCTCATTGGTTGGGTTGAAATGACTTTGACTTTTGGTCTGAAATATAGGTGCTCAAGAACTAAGCTCACTGTGACAGCATCGCTCTAGCATTTGAGCGCACCTGCCATGTGTCTAAATTAAAAACACTGAATTTGAGGATGCAAATAATGTGGCATGGCCCCGTACATGTAGTCGTGTTAAATGGCAGTCTACATCCGTGTTTTGGCACAGTTGGTGCTGATGCGTATGGTACCAGTGTCAGACTTTAGAGCACGTTTTCAAGTGGACTGGGACAGGAGTTGGCGTACCATGCCTGGGTACGGTACACAGTGTGTGTCCCTGATGTGAGAGCCCCATTAACGTGATGACAATGAACATAGAGTTCATGAGTGCAGCAGGATGGACATTTAGATTCAGCCCATAAAAACAACACCAAAAAAAAATTTCCAACAATGTGGAAATAAAGTTTCTCCTGAGCATCAGCTGCTGAGACGTTCTTACTCTGCTCTGGTGGGATAATTTTCTACACCACTGTGTAGCTAATTCACTCCATAAGATCCCGACGACCCACCTGAGTAACTAACCCAGTGACTGACAAGATGTTATTAACTACACAGAGTAAAACAGGCCTGTTTCTCAGACAGCACAGAGTCTGGGTGGAAAGAGGAGGAGGGCTGCTCCTGCAGGTCTCCTTCTCAGTATTCAGAGTGGATTACTGCCTGCGTCTCCCCGAGCTACCGGCCCATTAAAACACTCAACCTCACAGGACCCCCCCTCCCTCCCTCATCGTTTTTTATATTAATTAAGATTTCAATTAAAGAGCCGGGGCCCTGAGACTTAACCCTTGTAAATTAGCGGGTAAAAGCCGACGTCATGAGGGATCATTAAAATGTTGGGACCTCTGGTTGGCTCAGACGGACCTGCTCCTCTGAGACAGACGGGAACTCTGCTCGCTGCGTGTGTTTTGTCATTCTGATGTGATTTTCTGAGTTTGGGTTCGGCTCACTTTGCGCCTGGAAGTGGCAGTTATGTGTCTCCTGCGGCTCCATTTATTTCAGACTGTCTTTGCGTCGCTGCTGCACGACTCCTGACTGCTGGAAATACGATCCCGAGCATTTATGCATCTGCTTTACGTCTGTGTGCTGCAAAATGTCCTGCTGCAGTAACTAAGTACACTTACAGTTGTACTTTGATGCCACTCTGCTCCTGCAGGAAAATAATGAACCTTTAACTGGTTACTTTTCAGATTAGAAGTGTGGCAAATCAAGTAGCCCCACCTCCACCTGCTACAACATTAATAAATAGAAACAACATTACACTTAGAAATATAAACTCTGATAATGATATCATTATTATTTTTAATACTTTTTGCTGATGATACTCCTTTACTTTTACTTCAGGGAAATGTCAGAAAGCTGCTGCATGTCTCTCGCATCAGTCTCTCGTGTGAAACCACCAACTTCTATAAGTGGTGTATTTTGGCTGGCCTGCAGACCGCCTGCGTGCCTCTCAACATGTGAAGCGTTGCAGCGTGCAGTCATGCCGATTACGACTTCTTGTTGACCTGAGCAAATCACTTCCTCCTCCACCTCCGTCAGAATCACTTCAGATAACTAAGACAGGAAGAATGAACAGAGAAAATGACCCGAGCTGTGACACCGACATGAACCTACTGTGAGAGATTTAACCGAGACACGTCAGGAGAGGCTCTTCCTGCTTTTGTCCACTTGATGACCATCCTGTGCACTGGCTACATCAAGGAGGAGGTGTAACTGTGCAAGAACAAGAGCTCGAGTATGTACTTTTAAAGAGATGCAGAGATCATGCACACGGCTGCAGAGGAGATGGCGGGATGGTTTGTCACAGGAGGCCACGCCCTTAGATTTCCCAGTGTGGGATCCATAAAGCTTTCTGAGCTTTTAATGGAGTTTATGATTAACAGTTCATCTTCTAATTATTTCTTGGAGACAACATGTCACTGTGGTTTCTTGGGAAGGTTTCTCGAACATAATGTAATATAGAGATAACCTTGTTGGATTGATTACACTTTCAGAGTCTTTTTGTAGACACCTATAAGAAGAAACAAAATGCAGAATAAAGTTTCCAATAATTAATTATTATTTACTTTAAAGAGTAAGTTTGGTATTTTTCAACCTGGACCCTGTGTACCTATGTTTTTATGTCTGAGTGGCTTTGGTGAAACAGGCTGGTGTAACCTTTTGTTCGCACCGTCAGTGTACGTCCGTGTTTTTGTCACTGACAGGTTGGACTGTTATTCTAAGAGTCTGACAACACAACCCAGTCTCAACTCGTCAAATACCAGCGCTTGGTCAGTGACTTCAGGGCTGTTTCTAGTTAAACAAAACGGATCCTACTCTCTAACAAAAGTTGTATCTCTGTGGGGATCCTTTCCTTATGTTGTCAGACACTTGGTATTAAAATCTGAGCCTGTCAGTGACATAAACGTAAAGTGAAGTTGCAAACATGCTCAGAGTAGTTACATGCAGCCTATATTGCCGCTGCTTCCTGCAGCGCTCTTGCCAAGTGCTGACCAGCTTCAAAATGTATGGACTCCATTCATCACTTAGACACAAAAACATGGGACAATAGAGTCTTCTTATGAACAGCGTAACTTTTATTTGATTTCCTTTGTTAAAAACTGTGACGCTAAAGACGTTTGTACAAAAGGTCTGGAGACATTTTTAACACTTTCTGGAATATGAACAACAGATACTATTACTTCAGTAGAGGATCTGAATACTTCTTGGTGTATTACAACCTTAAGTATTCCTTGGCGGTCTAACTCCTTCACATTTATTGGATGTAATGACTGTGACCTGGTGCTCTGCCATCCTGTCTGACCTCTCCGTTAATAACTGAGGTTATTACCACAGTCGTCTTGTCAGTGGTGGATTTTTGAGAGTGAACGACCAAAAAATAAAACACTTTCAATGCTTTGTGAACAGGAACATCTGCTCTGCCTTGTAAAGTACATACAGCAGCGGGCAGGGGGGGTGCAGTGGATGGGGAGTGACTTGTTTTGGAGCGCTAACAACCTTAGCGAGGATAAGGTGGCTGATCCTCCAATGCTAGGCTCATTATTGTTGGAGGGGATTTGGAGCTGCTTTTTCCTGTCTGGCTGGAGGGGGGGTGTAAGGGGGGTTGGGACCGGCTCACATGGGGGGGCTTATGGGGGGTTCTCGGAGGGGTGGCGGTCTGAGACCGTGTCCGTTCTATTTCTCTTTTTACAAGCAGTTTCTCAAACTGAAGCTGGAGCGTCAGCAGGGTGAAGCCAACAGGGCTCTTAGAGTGAAAAGGATGTCATTACGAGTATATGAAGTGATGACACAGAAGACAAGAGCTTAGCTTTGTGCTGCAAAAAGAATGAATGTTTTAGCTATTATAGATTTTATTTCAGATCTTCAGATTTTACGTACAAGAGCTAAATGAATGTTGTGTCGTAAACACAGTGGTGAAGATGATCTCCTTTGTTGAAAAATAAATATCGTGCAGCTTCTTTTGTCTTTATGTCTTGAAACAGAGGAGAAGCCATCTCAGTCTGGTTCCAGTAAACTCCCATAGCTCACTGGTTTACAGTTTTTGATTTATCCCTTAATTGCTTACATCACAAGACCAGAAAAAAAGGAAGGAAAGGAAAGAGGATTCCCTGAGGATCACCTCACTTACTGACCTCTTGGGTCGTCAAAAATAAATGGTGAAAAATGACGAAAGAAATAAGAGTGTGTCAGCAGTTCAGGTGAGAAGTCAATAAATAGATTTACCAAAGTATTTGGAAGTTATTTCATAATTAATTTCATCTTAAATTTGATGTCTTGATGCTGCAGCAGCACACCTTGCATCATTTATCTTTAATGAACAATATGTCGATTTATTTTCTATAATTTCTACTGAAGAGAAATGTCTCTTTGACAATAAGTCCTTTCCACATTACCTGCGTCCCTCGACTTCAAATACCTGGATGTGAGAACAGCTTTGCAGAAACATGTTTAATCAAAGTAATTCCTCTGTGACTTTAAATATGGAGGAGGCAGCGGCGACTCAGTCGTTGTTTAAGTGTTTGACAGCTGGACTTCAGCGCCGTTTGCTGAAACAGAAACATCTGCTGCAGCGAGATCGTCTGCAATAAAGCGCCACTTTTAAAATATCAGCACAAAATGCAGCCGAGGCAGCGAGTTTCCTACAGAGGGATCGGACTGAAGAAGACGATTCGACTCTGGTCTGTTTGGAGGCAGCAGGTGGAGATAACACAGGCCCGATACTTCAACCAGCAGCAGGAGGAGGAGGAGGAGGAGGAGGAGAAAGTGGGAAACCACAGCTGGTGTTCAACACATGGCTTCTGCTTGTTGTGTCTCTCTTCCCCACACACCAAAGTCTGGTTTTGGTGGGTGGAGGGTTTTTAACTCGAACCATACCAGCCTCTGCCACAATCCCTCTGTCTGAAGCCTGAAGTAGAGTCACATCATCTGTGACGGCTGAACATGCTGCTTCTGGACTGTGTTTGAATGAGATGCCGTAAAATGTCCAACGTTTCGACCTGAGAAACCCAAACTAACGTACATAAATCACCAGAGACTAGAGATGTCACAGGAGCACATACTTTGTGACCGACGCGATGCCACAATTCTGAAAACAGAGCAGTACTCTGTTTTCTCCGGCACATTAGGTACAGTGATGCAGCTGTTCCAAACACGGCCGGAAGGAATTCACACCTACAGGTGTTGCAGTCTGCAGTTAAATGCCAAAGGAAGAAGAAGAACTACCACCACAAAAAAACTATAGCTCCGCCTCAACTTGTCAAAAAGAGGCGAGGCAAGCATATTTTTAAACTTCTCTGAATCTCTGCTACAAACTCCAGCAGTTTAACACGAGGCTGAGCACCGCACGTTTGGTGATTTTGTCTGGTCTGGTTGAAAAATGTTCAACTTTGGGGAAAACGCTGCGCTTGTCACTGTCACTTTTTAACCAGCCGTCCAATCACAGAGGAGGAGGGGCAGGAAATATGTTCACATACTGTGGGGCCATATGTTAATATGTTTCCTCACCCACAAATCATCAGGAATTAATTATGAAATGTGATTTAATTTTGAATGTTTTAATAAATTAATGTGTTTTTAAGGAAATGGGACTTGTCGTTCCTCAGAACCTCAGAATGCAGAGAGCGGACACAGACTGATACGACGACAACAAAAAAAGAAAGTTAAGTTTCTGTCAGTTAATGAAGTGGCTCATTGGTTCCGCTGAACAGAACGCCACCTGATCTGATTAAACTGAGTTAAATTTACTCGGGTCCCAGGTCGGATTTACCAGGAACCAAGTGGACCCATCGAGACCGAGTTGGTGCTGTTTGTAAAACAGACAAAAGAAGTGTTGTCGCATTGGCTGTGGGATCAGCGTAAAACTGTAGTGAAGCGAACACCTTAGGAAGGCGTGGAGGAGGAGGAGAAGAAGGATGAAGAGGAGGAGGAGGAGGAGGAGGAGGTGATGTAGCCGAGTAGATGTGCAGGACACGTACAGCCTCGGCACAGTAAAATTCATGATCATAAAGTGCAGGCCCCTTGAATAAGTCAATGGAATAATCTGCTGCATCATGAGATAAGAGGCTGGATGAAAGAGAGGGGGGGAGGGGGTGGGGGGGAGAGAGAGAGACACGCAGTAAGAGAAAGAGAGGGAGAGAGGGAGTCGGGGGGGCTCGGGCTCCTCATTAAGATTCTTGCGGTGCAGTGACTCAGCCCATTTTGGTAATGGAGAGCCCCGGCCACCTAAAGATGGAAATGGCCATTTCTCAACCCCCCCCCCCCCCCCCCCCCCCCCCTCACACACACACACACACACACACACACACACACAGACACAGACACACACACATTTTATATATAAATTATCCCAAGCACTTACAAGTGGGGAAGGCTGGCGGAGGAACACTGCAAGGTCATTCTCAAATCTTTTGGACGGCCGGGATCGGGAGAGGAGGAGTTTTAATGGGAGTGCAGGGAGAGGACAGCGAGCGGAGCGGGAAAAACTTCTCTCTCCAGACGCCACTCCCAAATTTTATCTACGCAGCAGCACAAACACACTCGGGACAGTCTGTAGTTTGATTTCTGTCATTTACACTCATTTACACACTGTAGTCTCACTGTTATTTTCCCATCTTCAGGTTTTCAGCGTCACAAACAAAAACTAGAAAATAATACAGAAGGCGTTTAAATTCTTTCTGTGTTTTCTGATAAAGACGAACCATCACATTAACTGTAAAGGCAGCAAACAACAGCCCTGATCACACTTTCACACTTTAGATCACACTTTTTGAACGATTCCCGTCGTCCTCGAGCTTATTGTCCTGTTTCAGCAGGAAATACATCACTTTAACAAAGATAATCTTAGTGTGACATCACAAATCCAGCAGTCTGGTTTTGCTGGAACAAACTGACAGAAAACGAAAACAACCCTTCCAACTCAAACAACCACATACGTCGGATGTTCCTACCTCTGAATGACACCCACGGGAACGGTTGCTAAATTAGCGTCCTTACTGCTGGACGACAGAATCGCTCACGTGACCTTTAATGGTCGTAGTTTTGCACACGTGTAACGCTGTGAAACAGTCGCAGCTGCAGCAGAACTTTGTGATTAGGTTTAGAAAACAAATAGTGGTTTGGCTTCAAATATGTGTTTGTTACTAGTAACATGACATCATTCATATGACATACGACCTCATGTTGTTAAAATAATTCAACGCTGACTTTTGGTTTCACAGTGGAAACATCACATCCTCACTGTGACCTCGTCACATGTCCACGTTTGGTCATGGACTTTCCACGTCCACATTTGACGTCCAAGGTACCCTGGGTGTGTTGGTTGTTGACATTCTGGGACGCCGTGTCAACTTCAGCCTGTTACATTTTAAACAATAGCGTTAAACGATATTGGCGCCCAGCAGCGCATCATACCGAAGTGAAAGAATGGCTTCTTTTGTCTGCGTCTGATGCAGTTACTGCCCAAGAGCTGGTTTTGGAGTGACCGAGGTTAGTTGAAACAAAACAGGTTTAAAATTGCACGCAAGACTGCTTTTCTAATCCTGTTTCTGCCTGCTCTCGCTGTCGTCTTTTTTCCCACTTCATGTATCGACATCTCCATCCTTCAGGTTGATTTATCTCCAAGACCTGCACTTTTTCCTTTCTTTACCGCCCACTCTCACTTGCGGCATAAATTTTTTTTTGAGAGATTTGTGTTGGGTACTGCACCATCACGGTCCCCATGCAGTTTTTTACACCAGTTTCGTGGATGAAAGTCCTGTGTTTGTTCGACCCATACACCTCCCCACCCTCTGCCAGCTTCACTACTCTTGATACTACGTCACTTGACTTCCTCCTTTGTGCCCATAAAAATGACCACAGCTGCTACAGGTCAATGCTTAACACAAAAATAAGGGTCATAATTTCTGCTTGTTAAAACTATCTCCGTGAGTGTATTTTGGAAAATGAAAAAACAATGTTGAACACGTGGAAACAGCAGGATAACCAACTGGGGCAAGTCTTTGTGGAAAAAAGATTAAATTTTGTGTGAACAGAGCTGCCATACTAACTAAATCTCGTGTATGCGTGTGTGTGTGTGTGTGTGTGTACACTCTAATGAACATCAGTTTAATATCATCTGCAAAGGAAACATAGTGCAGAATGATGAAAAAAAAGTGGTATAACAACAACCAGAAAAACACTATTGATACTGAACATGTCACACAACGTCAAACTCAACGACACATTGTCCAACATTGCTCCTTGAAAATTATATTATATGTTATATTATTAAATTATAAACTGCTCTGACTTTGTGACTCGTTTATATCACAATGTAAATACAGGATTAAACTACAGCAACAGCTGATATACTTCATGTTGTCCAACAGCTCTGCGGAGGCTTCAGGGCTGCCAGTGTTCCCACACACACCAAAAAGTGTTTGTGTGTGTGTGTGTGTGTGTGTGTCATGTGAGGACAGCAGTGTGCGCACATGAACAGGTTGACCGGGAACAGATCAGAGACTCTGAGCAGGATCAGCTCAAGTCCAATTCCAACCTCTGAGAGGAGGATTTAACCTGCACTTCACCACCCGCAGGAGACTCACATACACTTCCTGCAGCACCACCCACACCACCCACCCAAACATGAGAAAGCAGAAGAAGATGTGGTGAAGGGAAGCTGTTTCTTTGAGTTAAAAAAAACAACACTCGGATGTGGAGAAGAAGTTTTCTGTAGTTTCAGGAAAACCAAAGAAATAGAAATAAAAGCAGAGCCATCTGAGTATCTGGAAAGGTGCTGCAGGTGAAGCAGGAGCTGGTTCAAAGGCTCATCTGTGAGGGTGTTTCCCCGTCAGCTGATGCCACGGTTGAGGTTTGTTGAGGACGCGGAGCAGCACAGGTGAGATCAGGTGACAGACTGACACTGAAACACAGACGGAAACTCGCAGCAGGTTGGTGCTCAAAGAGGATTTTGTAAACTTGTGTCTTCTGATTAAAACCTTGATGGAGGACGTGACCCCACCTGAGGCCAACAGCTGCAGGTGGCGACCTGACAACACACCTGACAACACACCTGACCTCAGCTGACCGAACATGTAAACATGTAAGACTGACAAATAGGAGACGAGGAGAGGGAGGTTTTATCCTCGTCGAGCTGTTTTTATTGATGCGATCTCGACTCTTTGTCTGGATTGAAGCACTATTCCTTCATAATTTGCTTCTTTAATTAATAAAGTTTTCACATCAAGTTAAAGACACTGAAATGAGCAAAAGTCAATGAGCAGCACAAAGAGAGAGCAGACGTGTTACTGAAGCATTTTCAGATCAATATTTGGTTCTAATATCACAAAGGATCCTGAGATGAGAACAACATGTTGTCCAAATAAAGCCTGATTCAACTCACAGAATAAAATAAATATCAATAAATAAAAACATAATAACAAATATCATTGATCCGTTTTTCTTGAACGCAGCATCCTCACCTTCCAGCTTTGCCTGGCTGTCAAATCCCACCACTTTGTCATGACTTGGGCGTCAGACACCAGTGCCAAAAGCCACCTTTTATGGTGGTATGATGCGCTGCAGAGGAGACGCAGTTTTTTGTTTTTTTTTTAAACCTAACCACATGCTTTTGTTGACTTCCTGGCATTAGTTGCAGCGTCCCAGTACGTCAACAGCAGACGCAGGAGGATAGGATGGAGACGGGAAAGTCCACTGACAAAGCGGTGACGACGATGAGAATGTGCTGCGCCTCCAGGACAAAGATGATGATGTCACTTTATGACACAGCTTTCATGTTTTTCCGCTGTATTCCTGTAACATCTGCTTGCCGTCACATGGAAAAGGGGCAAAGTAAATCAGCTCTTTGCACCAATTTGTGATTTATTTCAGCTGGAAACCATTAAAAACTTGAAAGGTACCAAAAGCAGACCGTTTTGAGGTATTTGTACTTTATCTGATTTGCTTTGGTACCGACTGAGATGTTTCAGAGGGAAAATGTTGTGTTTACCAACATTTGTACTGAAACACTTGTATCTGTTAACTTTCAGGAACTCTGAAAAACCTTGAGGCTGGAGATGAGGACACCACCAAAACAAACGTTCGGGGTCACCAGATGATTAATAAGATAATTTGTGAAGTACTGAAAACTTTTAAAAACTATTAAAGCCAAAAGATTTGAGACTGTTGATGTTAAGAGTTTACTGAAGCTGTGAAGAGGCATTATGTGATCTTTAACTCATCTGAAAGCAGAAGTCAATAACCGAGATCAGACCACTCCAACGTTACAGAAGTATTTTCTGCACTGTATTTATAGTAAGTAAAATTCTTAAGAACTTTATCCTCTTAAAGTCCCGCTTTACCACCACACTGTGAACGTGCAGAAGCAGCTGTGGAGCTGAAATGTTTCTTTCTATCTTTTAGTTTTAGGAAACTCCATGTGCACCTCCTGCAGAGGAGGTGAGGCGAGGAGAGAGGCATCTCCTCTGTTTCCTCTGCAGCAGGACGCTCAGGTTAATGGCTTTAAATCACACAGGATTGCTGGATTACTCGTGGATTTCCTTCCTAATCGTGTCGGAGTGATCCCCCCTCAGCCTCCTGTGTTTCCTCTCCAAACTGAAACAGGAGGAGGGAGAACACATTGAATCCTGCCGCCTCGGGTCACTCCAGTAAAACTGACAACAAAGTGAGCCGCAGCCGCTGTTTCTTTACCAGCTTTTTCTGTCTCACAGGAGCTTGTTTGCTCCGTTGCTGTCCCCACATGACTTCAATCACAGAGGAGGTGTCTCCTCTGTCTTTGTGTAATACTGCTGAATGCGTTTGGGTCCTGCAATGACAAGGCAACGCATTGTCACTTAAACTAGATAAAAGAAGGTTATTGTAATCTTCTAAAATGATGCACATGAGCATTTCATGACCTGAGACCCCAAAAGACAAATGAAAACACTTTGAAGTGCCTTCAAAAACCATGAGTAATGACAGACAGACATTATTATTCTGCATTTTCAGATCTGCCACCTCTGTGGTGCAGGTCTGGTTCAGCCACGGCAACAAAAACCACTTGGATAGGTAAAGTTTGTGGTCATGGTTAAAAAGTCTCCAGTACTAAAGTCAGACACCAACTGTCCACACAGACCTTCTGAATAAAGAGGTTTTTGTCACTGTCATGCTTCTTACGCTTTTACTTTTCAGAGCCACAAGGGCTCAAGGGTTTAAACAAATGGCCACATCTGAAACAAAATATGAGTGTGGGTGAGGAGCTTGGACATCCGGAGGGAGCTCGGAGTAGAGCCGCTGCTCCTTCACGTTGAAAGGGGTCAGTTGAGGTGGTTCAACATCTGATCAGGATCCTCCTGGACGCCTCCTGTTAGAAGTGTTCTGGGCACAGGTAGGAGGCCCCGAGGCAAACCCAAAACACGCTGGAGGGATTACATATCTCATCTGGCCTGGGAACACCTCGGGGTCCTCCAGGAGGAGCTGGAAAGTGCTGGTGGGGAGAGGGACGTCTGGGGTGCTTTGACTGGCCTGCTGCCCCCCTGACCCGGCCCCAGATAAGCGGATGAAAATGGATGGATGGATGATTAAAGACATTTTAACACCATTTAAAGTCTTATTTTTAGATCAACGAGTTCACTGTCTTTTAAGACTTTTTAAGGATCATCAGGAACCCTGACAAAGGAAATGCAAAGAATGACCAGATGCCAAAATCAAACCATTCAGTTTTTTACAGTTAATCTTTCAGAAGGTCAAAGGTTACGGGTTACAAAAGCTGTGTGTGATCATCTCACTTCAAAATCATCTCTCTTTTAGCTCTGTTGTTGGTCTCCACCAACTCCTGTCCCTGTAGCTGCTAAATGCTCCACAATGTTCATCATCAGCTGGTCCCTAACTGTGTCTGTCTGCTGTTTGCTGCTGAGCAGGTCATGTACAGCAGGTTTACCAGAGAACACTGAGACTGAACCAGACGGCACAAAACAAAACTAGAAGCTAAAAGAGGCTGAAAGCTCAGTTTCAACCCCATTAACGATTCATGGAATGATTGGATTCATTGTTACTGTGTCTGCAGGGCTGCAGGTCAAACCATCTGACGTTGGAGTACTTTTAATGCAGCAGTGGAACAACATTAAGTCATTCAGCAGCTTAATCCCTGAGCAGGTTTCCTCATATAGCCCGCTTCCCCACATCAACAGCTTCCTCTCCAGGATCAGACGAGCGGGGACTCCCAGTTGGCACCGAGCGCCAAACATCCGACCTTCCCAGAAAAGTGTCCAGACAACGAACAAACATCCTGACACAGACTACGTAAAGGAAACAAATCACGTAATCGATTTACTGTTTGATCGCAGGTTTAATTCTAGTGGGACCAACCGCGCTGTGATTGGTCGGCTGTAAACAGTTTAACTGAAAGTTTCTGGTCTTCCAGGAAACAACGACACGTTTAGCAAACATGAACCAGAATCGGGAGGTTTCCGTTCATCTTCCTGGTCCAATCACATCTGTTACCTCGAATCTTTTTAAACATAGTTTCATCCACCTCTTTGACTTTGTGTATTCGTCTGTGAAATGTTTTTTCTTCTGCATAAAATGTGTGAGATGAGTCTTAAGAATAGTTGGAAACAGGCGTGATTTACATTCAGTGTTAGCTGGAAGACTCCTTGTTTTACAGGTCCATAATTCATTAATGACTCAAAAGGAATTTTCTTGTGCGGAACAAAATCTCTTGGAGCCATTTTTATAAAAAAAATCAAGACAAAGTTGTCAAACTAGAATTAATCATCCGGGTGTCGACCAATCAAATTAAGTATGAAATTATTATATT
Organism: Epinephelus awoara; assembly: GCA_035609425.1. NCBI lineage: Eukaryota > Metazoa > Chordata > Actinopteri > Perciformes > Serranidae > Epinephelus > Epinephelus awoara. The sequence goes on along the minus strand of CM069303.1, from coordinate 40,773,728 downwards.
ATTATTATTATTATAATCAAAGACTTCAGGCATTAAAGAACTAACCCACACCAAGTCCGACATTGTTGCATGTCTAAAAATAAATACGCCTTCATGTTGTGTCGGTCATGTTTGAGTCCGAAACTTTCTTCTGTCATGAAAAATTTCAGAACAGGTTTGATTTTCTGTGTTTTTTGCCTCCATCAGTCTTTAGAGATGTTTGAATATGAAAATGTGGTGGTGGGACCGACAGAGGAATGGGCCGCACAGCATCATTTCATAACTCATAAAGACAGGGAGGAAGTGATGACAGATAGAGGAGGAAATGTGTCTTGTTATTTTGTACCCGAAAAAAAATGGACTCAGTGTGTGGAGGTCTTTACAGTTGACAGAAACCACTGGCTTGTTTTATGAAAGCCTGAGAAATGTTTTCAAAGTTTTAACAATTCTAATTTAATCACAATGTCTTTATGGGAGTGCAACAGTACAGAAAATATCACAGTTTATATGTATGTATATATATGTGTGACACAGTTACTATTATCATCATTATCAGTTCTAATGACGGTTAAAGGAATTAAAACTGATTTTTTTTTTGTTGAAACTTGAAACCATTTTTTAAATGTAAGTATGTTTCAAAGGTGTGACAGGAGAAAAGGAAACGAGCACGTGCAGCTGAGATTATCATCCAGCTGCCTTCTTTTCTCTGCTGCCGACCTGAAAACGTGCACAGTGTGATAACTGTCAGTTTCTATACCACGGCAGACTTTACCCTAAAACTGTTTCCCCGTCGCAGCCCTGACTGTGTCTGCTTAAATGTGACGTAAATGTGCAGATCATAACTTTTTATTAATAATCCTGTTTCAGTCTCGGTAGTCTGCAGACTTTTTCTTCTTCTACTGTTTATTTGTGGTTATTTAGAGATGTTGACAGACGGACGGTGCGGCTGCAGCAGAGCGACAGGCCGGTCGCACCGTTTGTCACCGCAGTCAGTCACCTCAGCTGACCTCGTTCATCCGGGGGAGGCAGGTTACACAGATCACTGTCACAACACACACACACACACACACACACACACTCCCCCCTCCCAGCTGCTCTTTCCCTCGCTCTCTGGTTCATCTGAGCCAACAACTAGATCCATGTGATCCTGTGTGTGTGTGTGTGTGTTTGTGTGTGTGTGTGTGCAGAGCCATGACTATGTGGGACACTAGTAGTCACATCTAGATAGCCAGCGAGATAACAAACAACTCTTTCCCAAACATATTGATCTGCAAACAGAGGAAGAACCGGCTGGCAGCTACCCCCCCTCCCATCATCCCTCTCTCTCTCTCTCTCTCTCTCTCACTTTTTTTTTTTAACTTCCTGTCCGTGAACGCCGCAGAGCGCCTCGTGTGTTCACAAGTATGTTATCGATCGCGCGAAAGCGAGGCCTCGCTCGCTGCACGACAGGCGGCCTGGGACATGTTGCATCCCACTTTGAGCTCAGCCAATCCTCTATCCTCACCCCCATCACACACACACACACACACACACACACACACACACACACACACACACACACACACACACACACACACACACACACACACACACACACAGGGCCGTTAGCTCCATTTGCCATGCATCCTGGCAGAGCCTCGTCGGCGCTTTAATATCTATCTTAAGAGTTGACAATCTTTCGGGGCAATTAAAGCAATCGATACGGTCCTGAGAGAGAGGAGAGAGCAGCCTCTTATCCCCAGTAATAGCTCTCACTAAATAATGAATACAGCCCAGACCACCAGCACACACACACACACACACACACACACACACACACACACACACACACACACACACACACAGACCTTGGTATCAGACACTGCAGGTTTTCAGACAAACGCTGACACCTCGCCCTCCGTTTAAAGAGACGAAGACAAACTGGACCGACGCGCTCAGATTCTAATGATTCCTGTTTTAAATACAGAACGCTACAGCAGGAAAACTAACTTAAATCAAAACCATTAGGACGCCAGCAGGTAGAGGAATATTCATTAGTGCAGACAGGATTTATTCTCTGCGTCCAGCATTCCTGAAGTGAAACTTCAGGAACAAACCTGCTTCTGCTTCTTTGATAAATTTAATGTAAAATCCTGTGGACATAAAACCTGAAGAAGTCATATTACGACTCCCTCGGTCAGTGGTGTAAGGCAGTTACGATGGGCCCCAGTGCACAATATCATGACGGGCCCCAGTGCGCCCTAGTTAGTAGTTATGAAGCACACTCACACACACAGTTTTAGGCGTATATATATTTTACCAACAGTGTGTCTTACTGCTGCTTTTATGTTCTGTCCAGTCACAGACGTGCCCAGCTCATCAGTCTTGAGAGATTTCACATCCAAACTAGCTGCTGTGAATCAGATCGTCTCCTTACGTGAGACTTGATATTGGACGTCAACAAACATATTACCCAGCAATTAACATTACACACCTGTATATGACAAAAACTACTAAAGAAAATAAGAAATTATTAGTACATTAAATCGTTAAATAGTATATATTATTAGTAAAGAAAATCGCACCAATTTGATTTAGTTCTTCTTTGAACACGGGCGTATCTCCAGGTGGCAATCGGGCCCCTCCTCCCCATGGGCCCCAGCGCACTCGCACTACCTGCACTGTCTGTATTTAGGCCCCTGCCCATGGTGCAGTTGACTCACAATCACAGAGCTTTTCTGTTGTGCACTCCACACACATCGTCACATGTTGCCGCTTTGTCAGTGGACTTAAACGTCTACATATTAGGCACCAGTTATCTCCCTGCACCTGCTGTTGATGTTTCAGGATGCCGCAACCATCGGCAGGACGTCAACAAAAGCATGTGGTTAGGTCAAGAAAAAAAACATCATGGTTTGGCTCAGAACTCATACAGGAAGTGAACACTGGGCTCCAGGGTGGAAGTCCAGGGTTTGTTGGACCCATCCACCACCTCTCTCACCCTGTAGGGTCTTTCCAGATCCTTTTATTATGTCATCACCAGCAGTGTTTCAAACTGGCGCCATCATGGCGAATCATACCACTGCAACAGGTGCGGTCCAGCTGCGTTATGAGCTGATGAAATCGCTGGGAAAGTGGCAGTATCTGACGACTTTGAAATGAGAATGGGCTGGTACTCTCACTCGTCTTTATAATTGTCTGATTCTGGATCAGTTTGGGTTAAGTACCGTCACCACAGCTCGATTATCAGCTCCAACAGAGAGCTGACAGCTGAGACTCACGGGTATTGTAGTTTTTAGATACATCCAACAAACCGAGACACAAGCGCAGAGGGCATGTTTGCTTTCTGACGACAGCCCTCCTCCTCCTCCTCCTCCTCCTCCTGACATACATGTTGACACATGTATGTCAGTCTCCATCCTCACGGTGTTGGACAGTGCTGCTACCCGCTGTAGCTGCACATTCACTGATTCATTGGTGCTGGTTATTTTAATTATTTTGGCATATTTGTTATGAATACGGTGCATCTGAAGCTTGTTTATGTTTTCACCATTTCATCACTGTTAGAGATGCAGCTGTAGCCAGTGTCTCACCATCACTGTGCTCGTATTTTAGGAGCTACAGGTTATATTCAGCCACAAAATAAGTCTGAAAAGTATAATATTAGAACAGAAGCACAGAGAGTTGCTGACTAGAGATGGTGCACTCTAGAAACTGGCAATGTTTTCGGTATGTTGCAGAGCGGGACGTCGTACGTTTCACCTCGTCTCATTGTGAGTCTTTAGTCTGAGTCGGAACATGAACCAAATAATCAGACTCCATCAGAATAAAATAAACATTATCTTTAACAGCCATCTCACAGGTTCGATCCCCGCAGCCAGCTGACCAAGTGTCCTTTTGTGTATGTGTGTGTGTGTGTGTGTGTGTGTGTGTGTGTGTGTGTGTGTGTGGTCTCTGGCTCAGGACAATCAGTCAATAGTGTCTCATTAACCTGCTTTGCCCTCTGCCTGGTAATAAGGCTGCTGGTGTGCACGCTGCAATCAAATCAAATGCATGCACGCTCACACACACACACACACACACACACACACACACACACACACACACACACACACACACACACACACACACACTCAGTGTTGGCCCTGCTGGCTGCAGCGTGTGATTGGATGATGACAGCAAACAGCAGTTCACTTCCAGCAGCGGAAACGACGATTGGCTGGAAGTCAGGAAGTCGAGGCGGAAGAAAACACACACACACACACACACACACACACACACACACACACACACACACACATGCAGCTCAGGCTGTGGACGGAGCTCATAGCTCAGGACAGACGGACACACATGACCAAATGCATGACATCCTTCAGGCCTACACCTGGTGGAGACAATGAGCAAACTCCCCTTCCTGAGGAAGACCGTGAGATGAGCTTGAAAGCTCTGGCAAAGTTATTAAATGGATCTACGTGGATTATTTTATCAAATTAAACCTGTCTGTGACTGTTACATGTGTGACTGTGACACTGTGGAGTCTGGCTGCGTGTTCAACAGGAAGGAGACAAACACAACTGTTGTCTGAAATATCTCTGCTGTCCACATACTTGTGGCCATGTACTGCATCTGTATTCATGTTAAGGCTGCTGAGTCTTTACCCCGCCTGTGCTCTGTCTCTCTCTCAGCTGTTTCCTCCTCTGCGGGCCAACATGGCCGCCGGCCCGGAGCCTCCCCTCCCTCTCCGTCGAGCCAACTGGAGCTCGACTGGATGTTGGAGCAGTGGCGACCTTTTCCAGCACTCTCCCTTTGTTGTCGTTCTCCGGGCCAAGGCTGCCCGCTGGAGCGAGCAGGAGAGCCAGGGAGCGAGCGAGGCTATAAGCTACAGAATTAGCCCTCGCTCTGGCCTCACACACACACACACACACACACACACACACACACACTGAGCTCTCTTTGTACCAAATGAAAACAAAACCAAAAACTAACTTTAGAGGAAAAAAACAAAACTCTGCAGTGTTTTCGTCCTTCCTGCTTTAAATCCCTGTTCAACCCACAACACACACACACACACACACACACACACACACACACACACACACTGCTCTCAGACAGCAGCTGACCCTGACCTTGACTCTGACCTTTGACCTCTGAATGTTGAAGTGGAACTAAAGCAGTAAAGTGAAAATCGAGGCTGTTTCCTGGTCAGCAGGCAGAAAAACACTGTTTCTGGATTTTTATCAAGAAAATAATAAAACAATAAAAACAGACGTCAGCTCACAGGGGCTGTAGCTCTCTTTTTAGTTTCATTGTTTTTACTTTACTTTTGGAGCCACTGTACTTTGCAAAGGAAGCACACGAGTTTATCATACACACGTGAAAGGATCAATGTGCCATACATCATCTTATAAATCAAGATTTAAGTTTGTGTTATTGATCACTTTTGAAGCATCATTTCATATATATATATATATATATATATATATATATATATATGAACACTGACGTCACACAAACCAGCACTTCTGTCGTCTCTCCCTGCATGCTCCAGCCTTCCCTACATCCAACACAGTCTCATCCCAACTCTGAGAGTACCGCTGTATTGTTGAAAAATAAAGTTCAGTTTCTGCTCGTTACATGCAAACAGTCTTTCAAAATAAACTTACGTCTGTAAAACATCACATGTTCAGGTTTAATTCCTCATGTGAAGGCCCTGACACACCAAGCCGATGGTCGGCCATCGACCAAAGTCGGGCCATCGGTGAGCGTCTGTTGCCCTAGATTTTGCAGTGTGTCCTGCACCGTCAGCACTTCGGCGTTGACGGCTTTTTGGCTGATTGAGCATGTTGAATCAGCAGCGGAGCTTGTCGGTGAGAGAGATCACTCTGATTGGCTGTTCAGGTTTTATTTCCTCGCCCCTGTACCAAGTGAATCTGCCTGTAGTGAAACCGGGGCTAACCGGTGCTTCCTCCTCAGGCTCCACTTCACTGCAACCCCCAGTGGTAAAATTAGGTATATAATTCGATATATCGGTTCGGTTAGATATTTGGCTTTAAATCAAACCGGTTGGGACATTTTCAAACCGGCACAAGCCTAGCACCGAGCCCTGGTTTGTTATTCAGGTTAAAGTGGGAAGAAGCAGCGGGTTTATCGGGCAGCTGAGTGAAGTGGAGCCTGCGGAGGAAACACCGGGACCGTCTGGATGTAATAGTCCGTGGAGGTGCTGCGGTGCTCGGCTGCACAGATAGGAAACCCCTCGGCTGACAGGATGTACCACTCTCTCACTCCGCTCTCTCTCACGCAGGCGCAGAACGTACGTGCTACTTGGCCGTGGGATGTAGTCCGTGTAGTGTGTTCAAATGCAACTGACACAGGGCGACGTGAGACGACGTGAGGCGACGTGAGACGGCGTGAGCTGACGTGAGGCGACGTAGACGACGTGAGGCGACGTAGACTGCGTGAGCTGACGTGAGGCGACGTGAGGTGACGTGAGGCGACGTAGACGACACAACAGTTGGCTTTTGTCGCCGCTAGTTCTTTGATGTTGGTTAAGGCAACAAAAGTCTGTGATTAGGTTTAAAAAATAACATCTGGTTAAGTTTAATGTAAGTACCGTTGTTACGTAATGTCTTCTGATGACTCAAAGTCTTTTTACCCTACATGTCACATTCACACACTGGTGCCCGAGGTTAATATACAAGGTGTCACCTGCTACTCAGTAACCACTCACACGCTCACACACAGATTGAACAGTCATCAGGAGCAATTTGGGGTTTAGAATCTCCCCAAAGATACTTCGACATGCAGACTGGAGGAGCCGGGGATCAAACCGATAACCTTCATACCCGCTCTACCTCTAAGCCACTGTTGCTCTGACAAAATGTTACATACACCATGTGATGTCACTAGCGTAGCATGCTACACATGCTTCTCACAACATTATTATTGAAATAACTGACTAATGACTTTTGGTTTCACACAGGAAACAGACAGTGGGCTCCAGGATGAAAGTTCCAACTTTGTTTGACCCATCCGCCACCTCTCTCGCCCGCCCTGTACACACGTCCTCTGTCTTTATATTACCGTAGTTGCCAGTGGCGTTACAAACTGACGCAGCCCAGTGAGTATCACACTGACACAGGACGCCTCTGAGCGTTTGCTTTTATTGCTGATAAAGAATTATTTTAACACGTTCAATAAATTGACAAAAAAAAAAAAAGATTCGACAAGTTGGGCGTGTATGTAGAGCATCAGTGAGCTTCACTGTTCCTTCATCACCATCAACACACACACTGTAGTTTATTTATGTGTGTGTTGGTCCCACTCACACCTTCCTGCTGACACAAATATTTGAATGTGAATTAATCCGCCGGTGAAATAGTCCCCAACAAAGTCAGTATTTCCCCCTGTTAGTTTATCTATGTGGATGTGTACGTCTGCAGCAGTGTGCACAGTTTGGTCCAAGAGTCCAAGGTTTAGACTGTAATCAGTTCAGGTTGGGGTGGAGAGTGTGTGTGTGTGTGTGTGTGTGTGTGTGTGTTTCTGTGATTGGGGGGTTTGGACAGATTGGGGTCGGGGGGTGTTGCTCCGCTGCAGAGCATTATGGGACTGAACTCTATGCTGGACGGCTGAGAGCTTATCAACAGGCTGCTGCTATTTTTAACCTCACAAACGAGAACCGAACACACACACACACACACACACACGCACGCACGCACGCACGCACGCACGCACACGCACACGCACACACACACACACACACACACACAGTTAGCAGCATCAGCTCCAGCAGATCTTCACTTTTCTCACAGACTGAATGACACGCAGGGTTGTTGTTTTTTGTTACTCATCCTTAAACAAATAAAGCTTGATGATAAAATGCGTCAGATTCACGGAGGCTAAAGTTCAGACTGCAGACTGTGGCGGTGGCTGGAGGGGTCGACTGGGCAGACTGGGATTAATCTGGACACTGAACAGACGCGAGCTCTCAAATTCCTCCCTGTCTGCTGTTTACTCTCAGAGATAAAACTTTACTCCGTCCATCTCCTCCTCCTCTCTTCCTCCTGGCTTTCCTGAACACTTCTAACATTTTAGTCTGAACAAAGATGAAAACCCTTATTTGGCTCATTTTGGTTCAGACTGACCGAGGACAATAACCACTTGTAAATAAAAGTCACATGACTCACACACGTCTGGTTTCAAACTCAGGTCCTTCACACACCACATTTAACAGTCCTCAGGTCATAATCGGAGTTTATGACACTTCATCAAACACTGCACCACCACTGCTGAGTTGCTCCAAACCGATCCAACCTCCATCTCCCCTGCACAGTAACATCATCATCTGAAGCTCTTCTTTTCCACAGCAATGCTCTGTGTGACTCGTACTTAACTTCTGTCCTGAACTTGTTCCGGACTTCAGCTCAGTGTTTAATTGTTTGCAGCAGAGTTGTTGGGGAAAGTCAAGTGTCAGGACACTCAAAGGAAGTCTAAAATCAAGTGTCAAGGCCTGAACAAAGTCCAAGTCTTCATAAGCAAACTCAAAGTTATCAAAGTTCGTCAAAAAAAAATCTGAGACCTTTCAATGCACCGAGCCAGTAACTAAGATTTATCTATCCCAAAGGAAACTGTCATGCAGCAGCTGCAGAACAAAGTGGGAAAAAAATTTAGTGCAAACAGAACAAAATATAAACTATAAAATTATGAATAAGGTGCAAATCTAAAATATACACACATCAAAAAGTAAACAGCTGCTGCGATCAGACAGAGTGCGTCCTCACAGCCTGGGGCGATCTTTTGTGATCTTTTGTTTTTCCATTCTTACATTTTTGCAACTCAGAACAACTGCCTCCTGCAGTGGCAACTAGTGGCAACTAGTGGTGTACATGATTTCTGATGCGCTAACGTTAGCTCCCTTTCAGCGTTGTCCTTGGCGAGCTGTGAGACATATCTGGACAAACTGCAGCCTCAAATTCTTTTTGAAGTTTTACCAACCACAAGTCAGCTCGAAGACTGACAGCAGAGTCAATCTGTCCCGAACTCATCCTAAAATAAGTTTCAAACCAACCACCATCCAGGAGAAGCTCCTGATTCTCCCTGTGATTTCTCTTCTCTCATGTCCCCACACAGACCTGTGTCCAGCGTACTATTTGGGAACAGCCTCTCACTCCTCCAGAGATCCAGAGCAGGTGCCCTCAGCCTGTCCATTTTTTTCAAGGCAGATTTTAAGGTACAGATCTGCGAGTACTTTACAGCTAGTCTGACTCACAGGAAGTAGAATGCAGCTACAAACCCACCATCTGCGTGTTGCCATTTCCAAATGCGCTTCACTACAGGAAATAAAAACAACCCTCGAGCTACCTACACGATCATACAGTCAGTCAGGCCTGCTTTGTTCTTTCAGTTCATCGTTACAAAGCTCTACAACAACAAAAAACTAACAACTTGTGAACGCAGCTCAGAAAAGCCCAGACTCCATCTCGCAGGACTTTTGTGCTCGATGTTAATCAGTTTTCTGACAGTCGGAGTTGATTCGTCACATCTTTAAACTCTGACAGCAGCAGCTCCAGTGACTTCACTAACGTACTGATCTGTTCCCCTTCACACCAGCTTCTGTCATATTGTCCTAATAATGTTCTGATAGAGTCACATAGAGCCAGCAGATCATCTGTGGTTTCAACGGGTCCCGTGAGTTCCTCTAAAGCCGAAGTACAGTCGGACTACACTGTTTTATCACTTCAGTCTTGAAGAGAGGCTCCCGCTCTTGCTCAGCGTCAGAATTGATTGATTATGCCAACGTTTCGAGTGCTTTGTTTGTCAAGAGTATCTCTTTTACCACTAAAAGTTGGATCATCACTGGTTTTGTGGCATATTCTTTTGCACGGCCATTTTAATGACAGCGCTCGCCTTCTCACGTGCAAATGTTCCACCAAAACAAGTTAACTCCTGACACTATTTTGCAAGAGCACCATCTCTGCATCCTGGGCTTAGCTCCGCCCAAGACAACTGTGATTGGTTGAGGGAATACAAACAAAACAGAGCGTTTTTCTCCCCCATTGCAGCGAGATAATCTGTGATTCCAGACCTTTCTGAAACGCTTACACAACACTATGGAGTCCAGCTACCCTAGACGACTTCACAGGAAAGTAGTGGCTAAGCTATGGACAGATGATTCAGCAGCAGCAAGATGCAAAAAGCACTCTGCCTGATCAGGAAAGACTTCGACAAGGAAAGACACTCTGGCGCACGTTGGATTTTGCAACCTGCTGAAATGTTCTCTGCCTGATCCGAGTCTTAATGAAGGTGTGGAGTCATGCACGGATATGTGACTTGAATGTTTTTGCTCTCAAGTATTCGAGTTGTGAAGGTTAACAACAGTCCAAGTCAGTGAGTCTTCACGTCCATATTTCTGTGGTTCGAGTCTGACTCGAGTCAATTCTGCAGCTGTGGTTTGTACTGATGGTTGAACAACTGCAGAAACCCAGAAGACACACTGAACTTTGATGGTTTATCGGGAAAAGTTTTAGTAATCTGTCATCCACACAAAGACGACTGTAACTTTATTCTAAGACGTATAAGGAGAGGTCTGAACATGAGCAGCAGTTCAGGCCTTTTGTTTACACCCACATGGTGTTTTTTTGTGTTGTTACCTGTAGGCTGTTGCACTCCTAATATACTGCAGTCCAGTGTCCGCTGGGGTCCACTGCAGAGCTCAGATAAACTGTCCTGAACTGACTGAACAGACGTGTGAAAATCAGGGAAGGTTTAGAGTTTTACTTCACTTTTTTTTCACATGACCAGGAGGAACTGATGTGAAGTGTAAGTACAGTATCTGTGTTTCTTTTTCCACCACTCCTTTTTCTTTCCAGAGGAAGCAGACAGGCCTCACAGGGAGGAGGGGGTATTAGAGGAGGAGTGGTGGGGTGGGGGGGGGAGGCGCTGTGGGCGATGGGATTGGAGGTTGGGGGGGGGGGTGTAATGTTGAAGCAGCGGTGGGCTGATCTCCTGTGATCTCCTTCCTGTGTGGCTGTCAGGGCCTGTGGCGGAGGCTTACATCTTCCCCCGGCTTTGCCCTCCTGCCCCCCAAAACTACCCTCGGTCCTCCCCCCCACCCAACATCCCACCCCCGCACAGGACTTCATGTTCCTCCCCTTTGACCCCCCTCCCCTGCACCCCTCCCGTCCCACCCCACCCTGCCTCGTTATGCCCCAGAGGACTGCTGCTGCTGCTTCGTTTAGACTGCAGGAATGAAGAAAAAGAGGAGGAAAAAGGCAGAAAGGGGAGAGAACAGAAGCCCGGCGGCCACAAAGACAGTCAGTCAGATAGACAGACAGACAGAAAGTCAGACAGACAGGCAGAAAGTCAGTCTGTCAACCAGCCAGACAACCAGACAGACACACAGATATAGTACAGTTGCAGATATGATCGAGCTGTACAGACGCTTCGCAATGGGACGATCATTTTCCACATTGCCCCAACAAAGACGGTATTATGTTGCTCTGATACTTTCTGCTCCCTCCTCCTCCTCCTCCTCCCCCTCCTCCTCCTCTCCCTGCCTCTCTTCCTACAAGTATGTGAGATAAGCAGTGGGGGGAGATTAAACCCGAACTGCCACAGACATGCTTATTTGGCTGCTGGAATTGAGTATGACGAAGTCAGATTGTGGCGATAATGACGAAGAGTGACGAGGGCGTCGCCGCTGATCAGGCCTGTTCTGGTCAGAGTTTAACTTAAAGAACGGAGGAAGAGTATAAGACTGAGAGGTAGAGAAAGATGAAAGGAGGGCAAAAGGGGAGAGGGGAGGAGTGGAAAGTGGAGGAGATGGTGTTATGTCCCCATGGAGGTTGATAAGGACGGCCACACAACGACCAGCAAGTTGCAAAAGACTCACTCAAGAGTCCTGAACTGAAGTGTTAGCAGAGCTAACATGGTGGGTAAGATAGGACGAATACGAGTTCTTCATTTAACAAGTCCCTGATGTTTTAAAAGGAATTCAAATCAAGAAATTTGTGGACGAAAAGAAAGTCCACAACTCAATGTAAACATTTTAGACACTACAGATGGCTGACAGTCAGAGTGACATCCTCAAGGCCTCAGTTTACACTTCAGCTGTCACCATTTCACCAAACTTTACAAGCACCATAACCGTCCAACTACCTCGTCTCATCAGTTGTTTCCTATTCAGCGGTTAAATAAGCAAGACGACATGACAACCAACACGAAAGAGTGAATGAGTAATGAGACAGAACAAAGACACAGATACAAAAGGAATCAGAGGAGGCAGCAAAATATTTTTGAAAGTAAAGTGTTGTGGAAGCAGAGGTTACAGGAGGCGAGGGTCACTTTAGGTGAGTGGTGTGACCAAGCGCTGTGGTATGTAGGTCGCTCAGTCAGACCCTGCTGGCACACTGACCTCCATGCTCAACTCCCAGCATGCCTCATTTCTATCGATACCACCATCTCCCCCTCAGGGCCTGTGACTCTGTGCGTGTGCGTGTGTGTGTGTGTGGTGGGTTAAAGGCATTATCCACAAACAGAAGCACAAACTGCAAAAGAAATAAACTGAGTGAACTGCAAACACGCAAACCTCAAAAGCATCACCGCAGATACCGTCAACCACAGACCGAAGATCAGCTGCACGCCCGCAGAAGCTTCTGACTTTTAAAAGAGAATTATTAAATTAAAATGTTTAAATTATGAAATGAATAGTTAACCACAAAGTGATATTAGAATTCAGGAAATCAAATTTACAGTAACATCTAGTTTCAGTTTGAGAGGCTACAGGTTTCCTTGTAGCACTGAGGATTTACAGTATTTTTACCTTCTGACAGTGATAAGAAGTTATTAAGCCTTTTACTTTCCTTTTTTTGGGGGGGGGGGGGGCGACTATCTGCAAATAATCACTGGGATAATGATGAGGGTAAGATTTGGTTCAGATTCAAACTTAAACATCCTGCAAATATATTTCATCATTCATGTGTTTGGTTGAAAACCTTAAATAATGTAAAAATATCACACTCTATATGCACATGTGACTTTGTGGCTGCTGCCTAAGTCACTTTGTTGCGAGAAATACATTTCTAGACATTACAGGGGAACCAACACGTTCGTCAGCAGACTTTCACGTCTGACTATACACATCGTCCGAATGTGGTCACTTCTGGCTTCGAAACACCAAGATGACGATGGGCACAATAACTCGACCTGGGAGAGACGCCTGCCAAGCTGCGGACCACTGTTCGAGACCAACAAGCAACAACACCGGCTGTGTTTTAGAGAGTCATCGCTGTTTTTCCAGCCGAGATAGTGGCGCAAAAAGCGGCTGTTTCTCACCATGACATTGCTGCACATTGTGTCACCAAAAGCAGGTATTTTAAATGAAAACATTTCCAGTTTCTTCCTCTCCACTTTAGAAATCGGTGTGCCGTTAGCCCAGCACCTGCTAATGTGAGCTCACATCCTTTCTCTGGTAACTTAAGATGCAAACATTCAGGAGGTTTTTACCAGGTGCCGAATTATCTGCAGAGGACTCTTCCTCTCCAAAACAAACCCGGAAAAAACACTGAATAAAGATGTTTCACATTAAAAACTTTTTTCTTGAAAACGTGAATAAGCCAATGTTAGGTTTGTCCGCTCTGGGCTACTGTAGAAATATGGCAGTGCAACATGGTGATCTCTGTAGATGAGGACCTGCTCCCTGTGTAGATATAAACGGCTGAAAGCAGATATTTGTACAAACCCCTCAAACTTTAAGGCCAGTCTTTAGCAGCAGTTAACGGCCTTGGGACTCACCTATTTATTGGTTCTCACGCTGCGACCGTCATGCTGATTTATTTTGAATTTATTTTGTCATCAAGCCGTCGGGCCGGTTCACATCCCCACCTGTCCCACCTTACCAACACCATTAACTTATTCACTCCTCTCAGAGAATGAATGGAGGCAAACTGTTCCCCAAATTAATTACAGAGCCCGGGTGAGACGGAGGAGCGGGGGGGACAGGCCTGAAAAAATACCACAGAAAAAGAAAGTGGTGGCGGTCAAAGGGGGGGGGGTTCTTCGCTATTTGGCCCGCTGACTCAGGGCTCGATTGTGCTGCTGGGAAACGAAGGCACAAAAGAAACAGGGGGAGTCCACTTAATCCTGGCGGGGGGGCGGTCACTCGGGAGCAGGGAAACACCGGCGCGCTCATTTATCTGTTGCGGTGTTTCATTAGGACGCCACTAACTGCCGCTGGGCCTTTTGTCTTACTAATCCTCGCAATCAAACATGCGTGCAGGGGCCGAAGCTGGATCGGGCGGAGGGGGTTAGCGTGCGGGGGGGTTTATTACTTTGAACTGCGGGTTTTTATGGAGAAATCAAATGCCCGGCCACCTAGTGCAACCTTTTATCACACCGCAATACAGAGGACAAAGGAGCTGAAACGCTTCGAGGGGAAGGAGGGGGCGAATATTTGCTCAAGAGACACTTAAACAAGCAGCTGAAAAAAGAGGGACTTTCCAGAATTACTCTTTTTTTAAAAGATAAGTTAAATGGAGACAGACGGCGAGCCCGTGAGACGACACGGACGGACAGAAAGACAGACGGAAAGACACTGAAAAATAAAACAAAGAGATCTGCTCCAGTTCTTGTCTGTATTTTTAAGAAAGGAAAAAAAAGAGTGAACTGGAGGCAGCAGCGGGCCTTTCTGGCTTGCTGGAAGCTTAGCGGTTGTTATCCGAGCAACTGGAGATAAAAAGCCGTCTCCCAGAGTCCGTGGGAGAGCGAGGGCCACGGCTGCACAGAGAGAGAGAGTGAACAGATCCCCAAAGCATTTCCTGGTGCAGAGCAGAGGTTCGCTAGCCGCCGTGGCTCGCGGCTCTGCTCACATGAAGCACAGAGGCTCCTTAATGCATCAGTTGTGGGGGAGAATCGGACCGCGGCGATGCATGGAGGTCGCAGGAGGGCACGCCTCTCGAGGACGGACGTTTTTCTTTTTTTTCCCTCCTCTCTCTCTCTCTCCTCTCACTCGTCTCTCTAAACACTACAGCAGCTTATTTATTTATCATTCACTCGATTCTTATTTCCACCTTTTCTTTCTTTCTTAGGTTTTCCTGTTTCGAGGGAAGACGGAGAGCCTCTGCTCCGCGTTCACATTCCTCTGGTTGTCATAAAGACGTAGTAAAGAAAGCACACAGGGATTAATTGGTGTTGTGGACAGTTTTCGGTCTGAAAGCTGAAGCAGGAAGTTGCTTCTGGTATGTGTAACAGTGATGGACCTGGACTCCTAAAAATATCCTCCTCCTCCTCCCTCAGGATTCTTCCTCGCTGCTCTGTTTCTCCCTCCAGCAGTGATTTGTTGCAGAATCCTAAAACCTCGAGCAGCCTCGATAGTTTCATGTTAGTTGTAAGATTACGGCTCTGCAGAATGAAAGGATTAGTTTGACTTTCACATGTTCATCTGATGGAGTTTGTGAACTCTGCGAGGATTTGTAATCAAAGTTTTGTTTGAGTTTGAACAAGACAAGTTTCTAATGATGTCTTGGGTTCTGACAGTTTTTAAAAAAATTTGTTTTCTTTCAGTCAAAGTATAACCGTTAAGAGCCAACTAGGCATCCAGCTGATGAGGCAGACTGAGGCACACTCTGTTCTAGCACCAGAGAACTCCTCAGTCAGCTTCAGCCCATTTGTGGCTGCCATATTTGGTTTTGTTTCAGGAGTGCAGACCTAAAACATTTTCCTCAGTTAGCACACACAATTTTGGACCTGATTTGAAAAGAACAGGTAGAAAACATCTGCAAAACTCATATGCACACAGCAGTTTTCAAGAAGCAGAGACCTAAGCCGAAAAGGACCTGAAATCAGTCAGAAGAAACACAAACAGTCCAGAGAATTTTACCAGTCCCAATCCCACATCCAGTGGACCCAACTCAGAGAGAACACCAACACCGGCAGCAGCGTGATGATGAGCAGCGGAGCCTAAGAGTCAATATGACGCCAGAGACACTAATTTCAAACATAAATCAAGTCTGCTTTGATTCACTTGGTTATTAGCAAGGACGTCACCAGAACTGATGCTTTAGTACCAAGTCAATGCCAAAGTTGTGGAACCATGGATGGAGTTCTCCTGGACCTGATGGAGCAGCAAACACACCTGCAAGTGCTCTAATCTGTCAAAATGTCACAGGAAGAAGAAGAACGCCTACCAGCACCAAAACAACAACACTTGCAAGACGGCGACAAGCGACAGATCCGCCCCAATTCATCAAAGCCGCTGTATTTTGTTAATTCTTTAGGAACACCATGTATTCACACTCTGCTGCAACACCTGCAGTGTGACGGGGCGCTAAGCATCATGCACATTTTTACTGGTTGTGGAGAGATGAAACATGTCACTGTCACTTTTTACCGAAACGTCCAATCACAGTGGAGGAGGGGCGGGACAAACAGCTACCACAAAGACCAACCAGCACCTCTTACACCTGCAAGTGCTGAACAACAACAACAAAGGTGGAGGCGAGTGTTTTGCCCAGCAGCCACTTTTGCAAGATGACAGGAGGCCACTTAATGAACATACTTTAATGACATTTATCATAAAATAATAAATGAATTGCATTTTGTGTCCTCACTCATCTTGGCAAATCCAGTGACAGCTGCTGACTGCACAGGTTGGTGTACGCAGGGGTCATTCCAGGATTTGAGGACATTTGGAGCTTAGACCAGACCTCTGTGGGGGATCTGAAGAGTCCTCCCCTGGCACCTTTACTTTTTTTTAAAAACTAATAAAGTTCTATTTTAATGTTTTTTTTCTGCACTTTGCCATCTTATCTACATGTACAGTACAAAAAAAATTCTCAGCATAAATTGATTTATTCTAATTGTGAATTAGTGAGTGGTCACCCTATGGTGGACCAGGTTTGGCCCACGAGCCACAAGTTTAATATCACTGCTGTAGGCTAAGAGATATATATTTCCTCGCCCACAAAACCTCACAAACTCACATGGACCAGTAGTTTGTGGTTGAGGCGCATCATCAGGGACTTATAATAGTAATAGGGTTAATACACCAGCCAGTCTGCATGTTCTCCCTGTGTCAGCGTGGGTTTCCTCCAGGTGCTCTGACATGTTCCCCCTGTGTCAGCGTGGGTTTCCTCCAGGTGCTCTGACATGTTCTCCCTGTGTCAGCGTGGGTTTCCTCCAGGTGCTCCGACATGTTCTCCCTGTGTCAGCGTGGGTTTCCTCCAGGTGCTCCGACATGTTCTCCCTGTGTCAGCGTGGGTTTCCTCCAGGTGCTCCGACATGTTCTCCCTGTGTCAGCGTGGGTTTCCTCCAGGTGCTCTGACATGTTCTCCCTGTGTCAGCGTGGGTTTCCTCCAGGTGCTCTGACATGTTCTCCCTGTGTCAGCGTGGGTTTCCTCCAGGTGCTCCGACATGTTCTCCCTGTGTCAGCGTGGGTTTCCTCCAGGTGCTCCGACATGTTCTCCCTGTGTCAGCGTGGGTTTCCTCCAGGTGCTCCGACATGTTCTCCCTGTGTCAGCGTGGGTTTCCTCCAGGTGCTCCGACATGTTCTCCCTGTGTCAGCGTGGGTTTCCTCCAGGTGCTCCGACATGTTCTCCCTGTGTCAGCGTGGGTTTACTCCGGGTGCTCTGACATGTTCTCCCTGTGTCAGCGTAGGTTTCCTCCAGGTGCTCTGACATGTTCTCCCTGTGTCAGCGTGGGTTTCCTCCAGGTGCTCTGACATGTTCTCCCTGTGTCAGCGTGGGTTTCCTCCAGGTGCTCTGACATGTTCTCCCTGTGTCAGCGTGGGTTTCCTCCAGGTGCTCCAGCTTCCTCCCACAGTCCAAAGAGATGCAGGTTAATTGGTGACTCTAAATTGTCCGTAGGTGTGAATGTGAGTGTGAATGGTTGTCTGTCTCTGTGTGTCAGCCCTGTGATAGTCGTCTAATGTCAGCTGGGATAGGCTCCACCCCCCCCACAACCCTGTACCAGGATAATTGGTTACAGAAACTGAATGAAATGAATTAATGTTTTTAATGAATGAGTGTATGTTCACGTGGATGGGATTTATTGTTTTGTTTCTGTTTATTACCCTGAAATTTAATTGGGCATCATAAATCGTGGAATTTAACTGGTGTTGGTGTCGACTACTATATTCCCAACATGCTCAGTTATTAGATGTGTTGACACACACAGACCAGAGACCTGTGGCAATACAAACAGACCCACATCAACTCCATTAGACTGAATATAATTTGGACCCAGAAGGAGTCTTTGATACGTGGACCTGTGCAGACCTCCAGTTAGCCGCACTCAGCCCCACACTGGTGCAGTTCTGGTGCACTTGTGGTGCGTCATGCATCACATGGCGTGACTCCTGCAGCCAGGCGCTGCTGGGCCGAGTACAGTAGCACAGTACTGCAGGAGTACAGTATGAGTATATTGTGTAGTGAGCAGTCGGTCACGTCTCAGCAGCTTTCTCAGCCCCGCTGCTCCCTCGGGTTTGAACTGTGTACATTCTGCCGAGTCACAGCTCCTCTGGGGAACAGTGGGAAAGCTGGGCTCAGCTCAGCATCCAGCCAGACGCTCATCCATCTACCCAGCCAGCGTTCTGCAGGGGGTTCTGGGTAGATTTCTCTCCCTGTCCCCTGACTCTGCTCTGCAGCGCTGCAGAGACTCCCGGCTGCCTCTGGAAGAATCCGCTCCGGCCTGTCCAGCTGTTGATTTAGGCTGCAGGCTGAGAGGCTGGCCACGCCGCCGCTGCCCCGACTGCAAGTGAAGGCAGAGGGTGCAGCGCTGCAGCAGCACCCGCTCCATGCCTCCTTAATAATGGAAGCCGTGTATTAGCCCTGACAGTATCATTTATGGGCGAGCTGCACGCCGCGGCGGGCCAGCCGTGGGATGCTATCGTTTAAAAGCAATATGGAGTGGAATTATTTATGAGGGCACTGTCTGCACACACACACACACACACACACACACACACACACACACACACACACACACACACGGACACACCTCCCTTCCTCTCTGCAATGCAATGCACCATGAAGGGCAGCGATGGACCCGAGTTCAGCGTTATGACTGTGTGTGTGTGTGTGTGTGTGTGTGTGTGTGTGTGTGTGAGTGTGAGTGTGTGTGTGTGAGTGTGAGTGTGTGAGCACTAATTCAGATGCTCCATACTGTATCATGCAAGTGCTTCTGGAATGTCAACAAGCGCTCAGTCTCTCTCTCTCTGCACTCAGACCTGGTCAGCAGGGACCTCAGCACCAAAACACCAAAACACAACAGGCGGGGCTTCGTCCTGCGAGACCGAGTCCGGCCAATGAGAGAGCATCATTACGTCAGCCTCGTTTGTTTTGTGTCATCCACACCGAGAAGCTGGGGAGTAAAACCAGAGCCTCTGCTGTCTGCTGCGCTGTGAAACATTCAGTACGAGTCCAACTAAGTCAGTTCTGTGTATGAACTGTCCTCTCTGATGATGCACGTTTGTCTGCAGAGCAGCAGCTTCAGTGTCACTTCCAGTTTGCATG
Organism: Epinephelus awoara; assembly: GCA_035609425.1. Lineage (NCBI taxonomy): Eukaryota > Metazoa > Chordata > Actinopteri > Perciformes > Serranidae > Epinephelus > Epinephelus awoara. The sequence continues at coordinate 40,754,268 of CM069303.1, read as the reverse complement.
TTTCACATTAAAAGCCTTCCAGCAAGATGTTCGAGCAGAACAACGCCTCCTTCCCTGGTCGATTTCTTTCATTTGAAACGTGTGCAGGAAATGTTGAGTTTAACTGACGGCAAATTTAAAAACCAGCAAAGCAAAAGATGGAATAAATTAGTGAATGAAAACAGCATCAGCGTTAAACAAAGACAGCGTTTGAGCACAGTGGCAAATATGAAGTGACTTTTATTCATACTGTAAGCCTCAATGTTGTTCACCCGGCCTTTGTTTGATCATGCTGGCTGTTATTTACATAGTAAAAACACTGGTCTTCCGCAGTCTGCCTCCGTCGCTGCTCATTAGTCGCACTCGTCAGGTGAATTCAGTAATTTCCATCAATTTACTTTTTAATTTTAGAATAACTTCGGAGCAGTTCAGCAGCCACGCTGCAGTTTTCTGCTCCTCATCTCAACTTTAGTTCACAGCTGTGGAAGGTATCCTGTCTGTGGGCCACTGAGGCTCATGGGTAATGTAGTATTTAGAGCCATTATATAAACTGGACTGAGTGGAGAAACTGATCTCCAAGATTCCAAGTACAACAAAACCCTACAGTATGTTTGAGTTATCCAGGAGACGCCTGATGTGCTGAGTTCAGGGACACGGAGGGAATAAATGAGGAGTCAGGGAAAAGCAACAGCAGCTGCTCCGACTTGCAGTGTGATGTTGTGTGTTGTTGTGTTGTGTGTCTTCTGGACAGACTGATGTGAGGTGTGGACGTCCAGCAGAGTTCAGATAATTAAAGAGCAGATGTGGAGACGGTGAGCTGCTGCTGTCACCTGAACGCAGCCGGGTCGACCTCTTCACCTGCATCAGCGTCAAGCCACACCTGGCTCACTCACACACACACACACACACACACACACACACACACACACACACACACACACACACACACACACACACACACACACACACACACACACACACACTTCCACGCTTCCAATTCACTGGAGAACAAATTATCTTTGAGCTACTTTCAGTAGAACAACTGGCCAAATATTTGCAAGTCCTGCTCTGGTGTTTGTCGAAATGCATTCTGGGAAATGTAGTAAAACCCTGTTTAATAATTGTTATGAACTCTGAACTCCTCAGCCGGAGAGGAGGAAGAGAGGGACAAGACGAAGAGGAAAGAGACAAGGAGAGAGAACTAAGGAGGGAAAGAGGAAGAGGAGAAGGACAAGAGAAGAAGGAGAGGGAGGACAATCAAAAGGAAAAATAAGAGAGATGGAAGGAGAGGAGAAAGTGAAGGAGGAGGACAAATAAGAGGTGCATGAAGAAGAGGGAGTGGAAGAAGAAAAAGAAAAAGAGGAACATACAAAAACAGAAGAAAAGTGGTGAGGAGGAAGAGGTCGACACAGTAACAGTAAAAGTAATGTTCTGTCAGAGGTTACTGAGTGCAAGTGTGTCCTCACTGTAACCACCTATATGTGCACTTGGAAACATGTGCTCAGTGTGTGTGTGTGTGTGTGTTTTGTCACGTATGCCTCTAAAGTTTCACAGCCCAGCAGGAGAGGCTGCAGCCGGAGGGTCTCACTTCATACGGCGCCAGCACTATCAGACACACACGCACATTTACAGATAGTAGGATATTGTCATCAGTGTGTGTGTGTGTGTGTGTGTGATTGGGCCTGATGAATGAAGCATGGCTATCTAAACATTTCACAAAGACCTGGAATTACCTCATAATGAAGCTGTGTGTATGCGTGTGTGTGTGTGTGTGTGTGTGTGTGTCAGGTCTGTAACTGCATGGTTCAACTCTCTCTAATGACCAAACGCAGACGGCCTAATAGAAAAACACAACAACACAAACACACACTGCCCTCAAATTATGTCCACAAAAATGGTCGAATCAGAAAAAAAACGCCTCCTGGTTCTCCACCAATCACAGCCCTTTCTGGCTTAAAAAACAATTAAGAACTTCTGTAATAAGCTCAGGAGCCTCCACCTCGACACACCAAACAGCTGTGGAAATACATGGACCGCTAACGAGGCCTTTTCCCCTCAGCTTCGACTCCTCAGACACTTAATCAGGTCCAAACTAGACTTTAGTGATCAACCAGTGAAAACTTGGTCAACTGATATTCTATCAACCAATCGATTGGTCAACGGGGAATAAAATATGCACCTTATCTCTAGATGAACTAAGTCGTACACTCATCTGATTTGGAAAACTGGCAACTTGTTTATTTCTGTAACATTTTAAGATATAAAGTCAAACACTGTGGTTGAACCGATCTGACGTTTCTGCTGCGTTTATTTTAGGCCACATTTACACCAAAACAATCCTCTGAAAACAGAACTGTTTCTCATTTTTGTGTTCAGACGACATTGTTTTGATAACAATCGCCGTGCACACAGATCCGCAAAAATGACCCAAAACGCTGTAGTATACATGCCAGGCCAGTAGGTGGCGGTCTGACTTTGTGATGAAACAACACGCGCCTGTGCAAATTTGCTTCCTACCACAGAGCGGTGATGTAAAAATAAACAAAATGGCAACCGCACGAAAGTTTGTGTGGACGGACGACGAGGTGGAGTTGCTACAGTAAATCTAGACTTTCATAAATTCAACAGGGTGAGCAGCACAAACAGAGCTCGGGAGTCCGCCATTGCTGTTGTGATGGTCGACTTTCTCACACCTGCCTCGTGACTGGAACTGTAATGAGCATGTACAGAGCTGCATATTGCAAGTTTACATCACAACGGAGACGGTGCCGTTTCCAAAATATTGCACTCTGGAAGCCGTTTTCAAAACGTTACGTTTTCAGGAACCCAAAACGCCGCTGTCGTGTAAACGATCGGCCAAAACACAAGTTTACCGTTTTCGGTTGAAATCGTTGTCGTATAAACAGAACCTCAGCCACCTGAAAAAATCAATATGATAAGTTTAGCATACACTATGTATTGAAATATTTTTACACTAACTGATTGAGGCTGCGGTAAACCACCAACTTCTTCGTCTCAGTGTTTGGTGACTTTGATGTAACGGCTTCAGTTTCATGTCGGAAAAGACTGTCTGATGGCAAGGTACAGCAATGACCACTTATTTTCAAAGGTGGCTAAAAACTAACCAATGGAAGCAGCGTTTATTCAGCACCATTAGTTTTTACGTACGTGACGCAGGGGTTTTCTTCTACAAAGTTATTATAAACAAACATCGTGATTCAGTTGATAAAACACAATTAAAATGTGGGTTCTTAGAAATGTGAAAAAGTTCCTCCAGTTTGAAAAAAAAATCATTTTCTGGTTCTTATTTTGAATATGCCAGTGAAATCCCACAATCATCAGGTGTTCTGTGCCTGCAGTCGCTCCCCCAGCAGGTAAATCCAAGACTTCCTGTGATAATTCAGATTTTCTCTGAGCACACACAAACACACACACACACACACACACACACACACACACACACACACACACACACACACACACACACACACACACACACACACACACACACAGAGCCCACCTTTATGTTGAGTGGTTAGAAGACCGGGCTTACCATGATGAAGATCGAGCCCGAGGGAGAAGCACACAACCTGGGAGTGAAGACTACGTGGCAGACTCAAACTGAGTAGGTAAGACGTGTGTGTGTGTGTGTGTTGCTTTAAATTTGGACCGGTGAGGACGGCAGTAATGAAGCTGAAGAAGACTACAGGGACAATTAAAGCCAGGTTACACACACACACACACACACACACACACACACACACACACACACACACACACACACACACACACACACACACACACAGATGTTCCCAGCTAAACACACACACACTGATTAAGGGCTCTCAGACAGACGTGGGCTTTTTTTGCCGGTTTTTAATTGAAAGCCTGAAGTGATTATGGAGTCGCAATCACTTCGGTTCCTTTTCCTCAATCAATAATGACAAAAACTGAAAACGTAATCAGCTCAGAGCTGCCCGTCACCGCTGGACCTCTGTGTGTCTGTGTGTGTGTGTGTGTGTGTGTGTGTGTGTGTGTGTGTGGAGGTAGTGAAGACATGCGTTTAATTTACGTGACGACGAGGATGACAGCCGTTAACACATCAGACTAATTACAGGTGAGAACGAGTATAGACAGAGAGAGAAGGAGAGGGAGAGGGGGTGACGTCCATTCAGTCCTCGTATCTGTGGTGCGTTCACTTCTCAGGAAGTAAAAATTTCACCTTGTTTTAGCTGCATTCTCATTGTTCATATCTAAAAAACCAAAGAGTCATTGATTGACAGTTCTTATAAAACAGAAGTCAGACTGAGAAACACTTAGAATGATTTAATAATAATTACATTTTTTATGATATTAGATGATATTTTTGGCATTTTCTCTGTTTACATTTATTATTCATTTATGTGATAAAACAATGTTTTCCAGGTGTAAACGCCTTTTTTAAAGTTACAGTATTTCCACCCTGATGAAAAACCTGTGAGGTCGAAACTCTTAATAAACCTGACTACATAAAAATTTGCTCTGAGTGTCTAAAGAACTAAATCCTGTTTTCTGTGAACAGTAAAATACTGTTTACACTTTGACACAAAGTTCTTGTCTTGAGACAACCTGAGAGCTGGTGTGATGTGTTCAGGACTCTATAAACAAACAGTATTCTGAAGTAACACATCTTCACTCCGACCGCGTCACATATTGATGTTTTTGTCATGGACCTTTCACGTCCACATACGACATGTAAGGTACCCTGGATGTGTTGGTTGTCGATGCTCTGGGACACCGTGTCAAGTTCTGCCTGTAACGTGCATTGTCTTCTTTCAACATTCACTTCCATTATCACAGGAAATTTACGTCGGTACAACACCGCGATTTGACGTTTTTTGTCCTTCAATGACAAACACATGTAGGTTTAGGATAAAAGAGCAGGTTTTGGCTTTAAAATCTTACGGGACGTGAACACTGTTCCCTCAGGCGAAAATGTTTGTTGGACCCATCCGCCACCACTTCCACCTGCTCCACTCAGACTTTCACTGCCTTAACTTTCGTCCTTGTCCCGCCGCTTTCCCCCTGAAACTGCCGGGTGCTGTTAAACTGTTCCTTAATACAGTGGAAAAGTAACTGGAGGTTTATGTGTCAACATGTAAGAAGTCCCTCATTTGTGAGACCTCACAAAGGAAATAACGGTGCACATTCTCACGTCTGAAACGACGACAGTTCACTTGTAGATGAAAAGCGAAAACACAAAGAAAAAGCTGTGTTTTCAGATACACTTATGCACATGTGGACAATAACTGAGAAAAGATGGGTGTCATCTGCGTAATTATGACAGTCGTTTTTACTTTTGTGATTAGTTTTTGGTCTAATAGATGCATAAAAAAGTAAAGCTCAAGAGGTCCAAAGACCGAGCCTTGGGGAACCCCACATACCATATTGGTTAGCTCAGTGACATGGTCAACCTGTCCTGGAGAAAGGACCTGAAACTGAGGCTTCAACTATTCATTATTTTTATTATTGATTAATCTGTCAAATATTGTCTTGATTATTTGTTTGATCTATAAAATGTTTGTCTCCCGAAGTTTCCCACAGCTCGATGAAATGTCTGAGAAAGTCCTGTTTTGTTCAATTCATAGTGATATAAAAGATACAAGAGAAGCAAACCCTCATCTAAAGGAGTTTTAATCAGATAATTATTGGTAATTCAGCGTGTAAAGTAAATCAAACTATTATTTCATCTTCTATCAATCTACTAATCTGTTAATGGGCTGATCGTTTTAGCTGCTCTTGAAACATTTGAGGACTATGTCAGAAAGTTAAACCCAGTTTTCCACCTTGTCCATAAATATGTGTTCTGCTGTATGAAAAGTGGAACTAAGTGTTAACTTTTAGCTTAAAATGTGAACACGAGAGTTTTTAAAAGTTTAAGTATAAATACTGTGACCATTTTCTGAGTCTTTCTATCAGTTAATTTCTATTTAAGCTTCCAGAGACTTTAGACTTGCTGCATCTATAGCGATGATCTTTTAGTACTTGTAAAATGTTGCTCTCGGTTTTCTCTCAGTCGGCTCTCGGATGAGTCCTGACAGCCGATTTATTTCCTGGCGACTTCCTGCGGCTGCACCCACCAGGCCCGCTGAGGACGGAGGGGGTGAACGTATCGCCCGCCGCGCTGCTTACACTCCCCGGTACAAACAACACACACACATACAACAGACAACAATACACACAGAGAGAAAGAAAAGCCTGTGTCCGCTCTCCAGATGGGCCCTGCGCTCTAACAGGCCCTGCCAGCAACAGCTTGCACTGTGTGTGCTGAAAACAAAGATGACGGATTAAATATCATGTGGCGAGGTGGAGCGAGGGAGGGACGCCGTGGGAGAGAGAGAGAGAGGGAGATGATTGGCCATTATTAGGGATAATGGAGAACTTGGAGGAAGATCCGCTCTGTTGTTGTCGGGCTGTTAGCGATGAAGAATGGCTCCTCTCCTTCCTCATCCTCCCCTCTTACACTACAATCAGCAATTTACCTTCTTTGTAATGTATCATGGCATGAATTATACAGTGTGCATTAGCATATTATATAATGTTGTGAGTGTAATGATTATTATGCTCTGCTAATACTCCCACAGTGTGGCTGCATTAACAGTTTGCTCTCTGATCCACATCGCCCAGCCCAACAAGCCGCCGACCAGACTCTGAACATCTTCCTCAGTATTTAAAGAACAAAAACACAAGATGTCTTTTTCTTATTTTTATTTATTTAACTAAACACGTTCTCTGTGAGTTTTGTAATTCTTGTGTAAATTACTGTCATTTTAATCTCATTTATTTAGCTTTATAGCGTAAAAGTTGTCAAACATGGTCTAAAAAATAAAATAAATCAGGCTTTTAAAATGTGTTTCTGATCTTCAAGGAAAGAGCCTGGGTGAACTTTTACTGATACCAGTGTGGAGACACAACAGTTTCAGGGGCCAGTGATATCAATTATTATAAGTCTGACGGGTCAAGAGACACTAGCAGAAACATGACAAAAACCTGAGTTATCCGTTAAGTGAAAACACGCCTGTCAGGTGTCCTCTCTCCATCTCTTTAACCTGCCCTCCGTCTGAGGTCACGACCTGACCTGAGTTTTCTCCTCTCCTCTCCTCTCCTCTCCTCTCCCTGCCTGAGCGAGCGTCCTCCACACACAGCGCTCGGCTCTCAGGATGCTTAATGAGCCCAATTAACTTATTTACAACGAGGCAATCTGTAAAAATACGGCTCAATTGCATTTGGCCAGGCGGGCCGGCGAGCGGAACGACGAGATGGAGGGACAAAACAATGTTGAAGATTAATCAGGTTTCAGCAGCGGAGAGGCGGGAAGGCGGGCGAAGGGTTTACAGAGATGATAACACACACACACACACACACACACGAAACTCAGAGTGATTGGCCTCCTCTGCTAAAGGTGGCGTGAAAATCATTAATGTCCTGAAGGCAGGTCATATCAGAGCATCACTGTGAGACTGTTGTGTTTTGGTCTGATTATCCAGAGAGATAATCACAGAGGGAAACAACATACAGAGGTCAAAGGTCACGGTTGAGATACAGTAGATTCGCTTGCATGGGAAAAAATATCAACCTTAACTTTGCAAACTCAAAGTGATGACTGAAACTAAATAAGTACGATCAACAAACGTCATCAAAGTTCTTTCCAAAATGTCATTTCCTATCTGTCTGTGGTTTAGACAATAAAGTTACAGAAAGATTGTTGTTTCGGCTGAATGTTATAAACACGTCGTGTCTCGAATCAGTGCAAACTTTTACTGTATCGAACCAGATCGTGATCTTTCCAGAAACTGATCCAAGAGCTGCAGCAGAATAAACACAAGCCATAAAAAGTTTAACAATGCTGTCGACACTGCAAATGAAATATGATGTCAGCAGAGGTGGAGAGAGTACTAGAATACTGTACTCAAGTATTTGTGTAAAAATGTGCTCAAGTAAAAGTAAATAGTAGGTCAGTTAAAACTTGCTCTGAGTACGTGTTACTGTGTTTCCTGTTTAAAAGGTGAACTTTTTTGTTTGTTCTATCTCAAAGCGCAGCTTTAATATAAGCAGTCCAATCAGCCTGTCTCTGCTGTTACACTCCTAAAGCTTTCAAACATGCGACACTGAACTGAGTGACATCAGGGATTATTGTCAGAAACAGCATGAAGTCCTCACACACAACACACCTCAGTGAAGGTGAAAGTTCCTCAGTGAAAGCAGAAGTCGCCGCTGATGGATCCACATTAAGTATTTTAGCATGTTAGTGAGTCTGGCTAGTCTGCACCTTCGTCACGCTCCATTGTAGGTGTGTGTGATGTGGGTCACTAAAGCCCTGTGTCCACATAGCTTTTTTTTTTCAGCAGTAAAGCAGCGGCAGGGCGCTGGCGCCGTGTTTTTATGTGATGTGCTACGCATGGGTTCTGAAGATGCAGCAATGATGTCACCGATGCCTTTCAGAAAAGTATTCTAAAAGTATTCTCAACTTAAAGCGCTCGGAGCAGCCGCACAATTAAGGCGGAGCACTCTGAAAAAAGAAGCTGGACGTGGCACTTTTTCTCCAGGCAGCCGCTTACGCTCGTTCTTTATAGAGAATAAATGAAAGAAGACGCCAGCGCTGATAAAGAGAACATGATGCGGACACAGGCCGTTAGCGTGCTCACTGGGTGGAGCATTAAATGAGTGATTAAAACAAGTAGATACAACTTATTCTAACCATGCTGACGTACAGTAATGCTAACCATAACCAGTAAATAAGGAGCTGTAAGTGGGTGGGCATGTCAAGTCATTTCTTAAACACTAGGAAGGGACTTGTGTTTTTCTTTTAGCTGAAGTTGTACAGATGTTAGGGATGTGAAGCATTTGAAGATCCTCCGAGAAGTGACATCACAATAAGCAAAAACATTAAAGTAGGCGCTGGCAGACCGTGACGACTGCAGAGCTCAGAGGGTTAATATAAAACGTGAACCAGTCATTGAAACGTATTTGCTGTCGTCCATTAGTTGTGTCTAAATGTAGTTTCCAGGATTTTAAACACTCCAGTAAATATTTTAGTGACGTTAAGAAAACGATATTGATACTGTGATATTAGTTTTGTCCCCGTGACTCTCACATAAAATACTGTAATACAGTTATCTGACTCGTGTCTCATGTGGAGTTCATCCCTCCGTGCATCTCCCCAGTGTGTGTGTGTGTGTGTGTGTGTGTGTGTGTGTGTGTGTGTGTGTACACAGATCAATGCTGTGACTCTCCTCTGATAACTGAACACATGAATTCACATTACACGTCTGTTCTCATTGATCAGCAGGCAGCGACCACGCTGCTGCTGCACCAACACACACACACACACACACACACACACACACACAGCCAACGAGAGCACCTTTGATAACGTTTAGTGATCAATATCAAAGTGTCGAACTTTATCTGATCAAAACTGATCAGAAATCAGTGACGTGTCGTCGTCCTGCTTCAGTCGGAGCAGAGAGGAAACTGCAGACAGAGGAAGAGGAGGAGGAGGAGGGAGTCATACCACCTTAAAGACGGCTGGCAGAGTGTGATTTAAGTGCAGGGAGTGAAGGGGGTAAGGCGGGGGAGGAGGTGGGAGGGGGGGAGGGAGGGAGGGGGAGGCTTTAATAGAGCCTGCAGCTAATTGCTCCGGTGGCATCTTAAAGCCCGTCTCCCCCAAAAGCCCTTGGAGCCTGAATACTGCTAACAGAAGAGCTGCTGACACAGGAGGAGAGAGGAGGGGAGGACAGAGGAGGAGAGGAGTGTAGGAGAGAAGAGAGGAAGAAAAGAGAGGAGGAAACAAAAGAGGAGACAGAGGAGGAGAGAAGGACAGCAGAGGAGAGAAGAGACGGAGAGAAAGAAGAGAGGGGAGTGGAGACAAGGAATGAGGGAGGGGGACAAGAGAGGGAGAGAAGAGGAAAAAATAAGGAAGGAGAAGAATAAGGAGGAGAGGAGGAAGAGGAGAGATGAGATGTACCGACGGGAGGAGAGAAGGAAACAAGAGGGGAGACAGGGGAGGAGAAAAGAGAAGAGGAGAGTAGAGAGGGAGAGACAAGAGGGGGAGAGAGGAGGAGAAAACAAGGGTGGAAAGAGGGGAGGAGAGGAGGAAACAGGAGAAGTACAGAGGAGAGGAGACAAGGCCAGAAGAGGGAGGAAGAGATGGAAACAAGGAAGGAGAGAGGGGAGTAAGGGAGGAGAAAACAAGAGAGGAGACAGGGGAGGAGAGAGGAGGAGCGGAGACGAGGACAGAGGAGAGAAGAGACGTAGAGACGGCATGAGACGAGAGGAGGACAGGAAACGCGGGAGAGGGAAGGAAACGAGGAAACGAGAGAGGAGAGAAAGAAACAAGCGGAGAGAGCAGGAGACAGGTGAGAAAAGGAGAGAGAGACCAACGAGGAGGAGAAAGGGAACAAGAGGAGAGAGCAGGACAATAAAAAAGGAGGACAGATATACATGCTTAAGAGGAGAGAGGACAGGAGAAAAAGAGAGGAGAAAAGGAGGCATAGGGAGGAGGAGGAGGAGGAGGAGAATAACTGGGCAGTAAAAGGAGAGGAGCTGGAGTTTCTCCTCACGCACCAGAAAACAAACTGAGGCCGCCGCCGCTGTGAGTTATTCCTCAGGTCAGGAGAGAGCAGCTCAGCTACAGCCACACAAATTATCCCCCCCCCCTCCCCCCCTCCTCCCCTCTCACTGCAGAGGGAGGGATGGAGGGAGGAGGAGGAGGCTACAGGGGTAATAATACACCCCTAAGCCTGTCATTTCAGCTCAGCCCGGCGCAGGACCAGCCCACAAAATAGAAATATCACTTTCTCTCCCCTGGACTCCCTCCTCTCCTCCTCCTCCACCTCCTCCTCTGCCACAACAACTCCTCTCTCCTCTGAATGCTGAATCACCCCAGAGAAGGAGGGAGGTGCAGGGAGGGAGGTGCAGGGAGGGAGGGAGGGAGGGAGGGAGGGAGGGAGTTAGAAAGTTAAGGAGGGAATGAAAAGGGACCATGAAGAGAGGTAGTTGGGAAATAAAAACAGAATCAGCTCTTCGTCCTCCTCCGACATTTAAACCAGTTTTCAGCGTCCCCAGCAGTCTGGACGATCTGAGCGCGTGCAGTAGCGGCGCTGCATCTTATCTGTCATCGACAACCAGCTGTGGCGAGCCGGGCTGCTGCTCTGCCTCTGCAGAGGAAGCTTGAGCGAGGCTCGGCGGCGTCTGAGTCAGAAACGTTGAATATACATAAAACATAAAGAGCTGCAGTCCGGAGCGTCTGCGGGGAGGAGACGTGGGGTCGTTTCATCACACACAGAAAAGAACTGATCTTAAAGTGTCAAACAAAGTGTCCTCACAGAGGGTTAAAGATCCTGACACCCGGGATTTACTGGTGTCAGACTGTTGGCTTCAATCTCTATATCACAGCTGATTATTTACCAGAGTATAAAATCTGCAAAGAGTGTGCGTCATGTGATCCGTCACCGCCACGTGGACACAGAAACTACAAACTGTGCACAACTTAGTACTTCATATCAGCAGTGGAAGAATCTTTTACTTGAGTAGTAAAACCACAGTACTCTGTTACAAGTAAAAGTACACACAGGTACTGGAGTAAAACTATACTTAGAGTTCCCAATGTACTCATTACACAGGAGAATATATTTGATATTATTGGATTATATTTTGCATTAATGTGTTCATCACTTTAATGCTGCAGCAGGTACAGGTGGAGCTCATCATTTATTAGTTGATTATATTTTATAAGCCAACACGCTGTCATTCTGACCTGACCAGCGGACTTCACTACAAGCTGATTGGCTGTTGAAAAAGGTGACGTAAAGCCAGCTGTCAGGTGACATCATCAGCCGGCTTGAGTCGAGCTCAGACCGGCCGGTTCACACCGCTGACACTTTTCTCTGTGACGTTCTTAAAGAGTTTTATACTTCGTCACCAGACTTCCTCCTTTGCTGTCATAGTTAATGCTGCTACTAACAATAAACACACATATGGATCATAATAAGCTGCTTGTAATGATTAATATGTGTTAATAAATTAGTATGTTGTTTTACAAATCAGTTAATTGCACTTAAAATGAATCATTAATAATTAATATACTTTGATGTAGGGCTGGGCAATTCATCGACACTTTTACATTCTGTTAAAACCTTCCCACTGTGTGTGTGTGTGTTCATGTGCTGTCCCCTTAAAAATGTACCGCTTAGTCAGTCACGTGACTCCGCCCCGTCCAGTCTGCGACTTGGAGACAACGTGGAGGAGAACTCAAACACCGAGCCAACTGAGCAGCTTGTACCAAGATGAATGCACTGTCTGTTGTTCCGTGAGGGCGACAGCGAACAGACAGAAATTAAATGTAAACACTGCGGAAAAAAATGTTTCAGCGACCAAAGGTGACACCAACCTGTGTCAGGACCTGGATCACAATCACGTTTCCGAATATGAACAGTGCACGACTTAAAAAACGAAAGAGACTAAATAGCTGAGTATGTTTACAGTACAAATCTTGTCGGTGAACTATGAGGGCAAAAAACAAAAATAAAATAATCATTCATCAGTCGTTATTGAGGTAAAGTGTTCAATTAATCGTGATGTTGATTGGAGGTCATATCGCCCAGCCCCGCCCTGATGCTACATGTACTGCTTGACAATTCACGCCTAACCACACAAAGAACAACACGTAGAAGATGACGACAAGTGCAGCTGCAGCGACAGCTCTGATTCATCAAAAAGCATTTTTTCCCCGAGGCCGGCGTATTTTGTTAATATTTTACAGCGTATTTACACTCTGCTACAAACACCGGCAGGGTGACGAGGTGCTGGGTGTCTGCTCTGCACTGACGTAGTGCTTTTATTGTGAAAGAGACTGTGTGCAAACTGTACATTTCCTGTGAAAACAGAAGTGTATTTTGAAAACAGACAATGCATGTAACAGGCTGAAGTTGACACGGCGTCCCAGAAATTCAACAACCAACACACCCAGGGTACCTTGGACGCCATATGTGGACGTGGAAAGTCCATGACCAAACGTGGACATGTGACGAGGTCACAGTGAGGATGATGATGGATTTACTGCACAAATAATCATGATCAGAGTCATACTGTATATTTCATAATGTGAACTCATCGTGATATGTTTATGTTCATGTAGTTATTTATCTCTGAACGATCTCAGTTTTCACTCCAGTTTGAGTCTCTTCAGCTGAGATGTTTCCGGGCTCCCTGTCAGCAGCATTTATTAAAGGTGTGTGTCAGACAGCTGTGAACTGTACATGAGCTTTCAAACTGTGGCTGATAGAAACGTGTGTGTGTGTGTGTGTGTGTGTGTGTGTGGGCAGAGAGAGCTGTGGCGTTGACCTTGAGGCCGGTCGGGAACTGCGGTCATGCCTGCCTATGTGTGTGTGTGTGTGTGTGTGTGTGTGTGTGTATGTGTGTGCGTGTGTGTGTCGAGGCAGGGGTTGTGACAGTTCGCCAACCAAACCCCGGCGCTCCAACATCTGGCTCACATCTCCAGGAGCTCCTGCAACCTGGAAATCCTCCTCCGCACCGCCCCCGCTGCCTCCCCACCTCCACCTCCACCGACCCTCCGCTCACCTTCCTCACAACCACCACATCTATGCTGCTGTTCTGAATCATAAATCCACCGCAGAACATCAGCGGGAGGGTTAAATCGAAGGGAAGCAGAAACGTTTCTTTGCTCCCGTTTTCTGCAGATTCACACGACCTCACAGATCCTCCAAAACCTGCAGGATCTTTAGACGAATTTCCACAAATCACTCGACACTGCAGGTAAACAACTTCACTGAGAAACTCACAGTGGAAATAAAAAACCTCCAAAGTGAGGTCAAGGAGCGAAGCATCATTCACACACGATGGCGTGACGCGCGAGCTGCGAGGGAGCGTCTGAGAGTGGCGCTGATGCTGCTGCTGCCGCCGCCGCCGAGAGGAGTTTTAATTGGCGAGGAGAAAGGCGAGTGGTTCGACAGCACAGATCGCTTTTATCTGCACCACAGAGGCTTTCTGGATTAAGTCTCTCTTCGGTCTGGTGGCCATTGTTTCAGAGAGGGGGGAGGAGGGGGAGAGGGGGGGTAGCAACAAGTTATGCAGATGAGATGTTAATTAGGCGAAAAGTGAATGAAGTCTGGACCAGAACAAACCAGCCTGCAGGAAGACAGAGTGTGGGAATGAGGAGGCAGCTGCACTCCTCTGCTGCTCTACGTGTATTCATCCCTCTCTCCTTCACTCCTTTATTCCTTCCTTATATCCTTTCCTAATGTCTTCCCGTCCTTCTCACCTCTCTCCTTCCTCTCCTCCATCCCACATTTCTAACATCATTCCTTCATCCCTTCATTCATCTTGACTTTCTTCCTTCTTTCTCTCGTTGCCTCCTTTCCTTAGAGCCTCCTTCCATCCATCCTTCCCTCCTACACTGCCTCCATTCCTACTTCCATCTTTTCATCCTTCCCTCATCTCCTCATCCTCACTCCCTTCCTTCACAGTTCCTTTCCTTCTCCCCTCTCCAACTTTTACTACTGTGATGAAGACGAGGAAGAAGAGAGAGGAGCCCCCCCCCCCGTCCCCTCGCTGGGCAATGGAGGGAGCAGATGAAGAACAGAGAGGCTGAGCAGCGATTGACATGCTAATGAGGCGAAGACGAGAAGGCGACGGGATGTTGTTGTTGTTGTTTTTTCTAATTTCTTGTTTGTTCCGAGTCGGAGGGGCGAGGGGGGGGCGAGGGGTGAGGACGGGGGAGCGGGAATTTAAGAGCGTATCTCTTAAGGATGGGGGGGTTAAGGAGCTCTCCTTGTTCTCAGCCACACAAAAGAGGAGGCCGAGGATGAAGGTGGGAGGAAGAGAAGGACAATGCTCGAAAACCCCCCAAGGGCTGATGGGAAAATACGAACAGCCTACCGATTGCTGACAGGCCGATGTCTCACACACACACACACACACACACAGATTACCTGCGGTGAGATTAACACTGAAATAAAAAAATCACAACAAACTTTAAATGAAAACCTCCTGAAGCACAAGATCAAACTACACTACCCACAAGTCTGAGCGACTCAACACTGCTCCTCCGCTGCTGAACTGTTCCAAAATATATCAAAATGAGCAAATTCAGATTTCCAAAATCTGAATCTCTGACAGGGTGATTCTCACAAATTTGAGACAGATTTATTGAATTCTCATAAACGCAGAAACAGGTCACAGAATGTTCATTCAAGCTCGTGTGTGATGCGATCATCAGACGCATTTCAGAGTTAGTTGCTTTTTTAAGGTAAGGTTTGTTAAGATAAGGGGACCTTTGTCGTCTCGGTTAAAATAAAAATTTCTTGGTAGGGGTAAAAGAACAACAGTCATGGTTGGAAGAAGCCATGTTGTTGATATGAAACAGGAAGTAAGCAGCAGCCAACATCACCATACTTCCTCTTCAGCTCCTGACAAACATTTGCACCGTCACATGAACGTTGTATAAACAGATATCTGTGTATGATGCAGAATCTGTGCACAAACAACGGAACAAGATTTTGGATTCTGAGGTGTTACTGTTTCTGTCTGTGGCCCGAGTCATGTTGACCAATCACGTCTGACCAACACTCTGTGTGAAGAGGCTGAACACACTGGCCACACACACAAATGTTTGGTTTGTCCGCTCTGGGCTACTGTAGGAGCATGGCAGTGCAACATGGCGGTGTCTTGCATCACAACGAGCCTTTTCTCGGTCCATCACAGAAAGTCACCTGACATCATCCAGAGAATAAACAGTGGACGCCACAGTTACAGTTTGGAGTGAGAATAGAAACATGCTCAGCAGCTCCTCTCCTCCCCTCTATCTGTCCTCCTGTCTGTCTGTCCTGCAGCGCTCACGTAAATTCTTCATTGTTTATTAGCTGTCACTTCCTAAATAGTACTTGCTGCGTCTTGCATACAGGGCCGAACCCCTCGGGAGGAAGGGAGGGAGGGAGGGAGGGAGGGAGGTGTGAAGTTACAGGACAGACGAGCTGCAGATTCACCTACGTGACAACATTCAAAATCCTGTTTTATTCCACATGAATCCACCTTATGGAGCACAATCTGTGCTATGAACCTGAAAGTATTACTGCAACATAATCCTGCATGCGTCAGTGGATTTTAAAAATCCCTTCAACTTGTTTTATTAAGATTACTGTGAAATAAACTGAATTTGTCAAAATAAACATCACTTACCTTTAAATAAATGTTAGTTTAACCCCTGAGTGGATTTAATGCACCAACATATTTAAGGGTCTCCTGCAGGTTAAATCTGAAGCATTAAACTGAGAGATTTAAGAGACACTTGGTTCATATTTGCAGAGATTTAGGGACAAGTCATTTCAAGCTTTTAAAATCTCCCCGTTAACACACAGTTTATTGGTGAGTTCTGCATTAAACAGTGTAAGTCAGACGAGTGGATGATACCCACAGATATCAGTCTGCTATATCGGTTTAGATCTTAGCTAAAGCTAATTAAATGCTCCATAAACCAAACATAAACTCTTTCAGCTTCTCCTCCGCAGTGTTTACAGCTCAGAGGCGCTCTGATGTTTCTATAAGCTTCAGTCTGAAGGCTGGTGTAGCTCGCAGCCTCTCAGTCGGTGCTGGCTTTGGTTTGAGGACGGATTTTGTTCCTGTTGTGAGCAATCGTTACAGTTCTGGTGCCGGTCTGACCGACTGTCCCACTCACTGGGACTCATTCACCAAACGTTCTTAAGAAGACATTTTCTCTTAAAACTACAGTTTTCACAAAGATCCTGACATTCACTGATGTTTTCTTTGAAGAGTTTTGAGGAAGTTTCTAATAACTAACGGAAACATTGCACGAAGCCACCTTCACCTTCTCTTCCTCTCTCTGAACACGCACAGCTTGGAGAGCACCATGGTGCTCGTCTCTGTCCTTGGTCCTGACAACTGTGCTACCATTACGCATCGTGGTTTGCAGGTTGATGAACGCATCTTTAGCATCCTAAACATCTCTTTGTGTCATTTAATTCCACCGCTTTGTCAGGGATTTAGTGTTAGACACAGATGCAAAAAGCCCCCTTTTGCAGCGGTATGATTCGACGCCGGGCAACGTCAGTTTGTAACGCGGCCGGTAACAACATAATACAAGGAGCTGGAGCACCTACGGGTGGATGGAAGGGGCGGTGGATGGCTCCAACAAACCCTGGACTTCCACCTGGGAGCCCTGTGTTCACTTCCTGTATGAACCTAGAGCCAAACCATGATGTTTTTTTTCTAATCTTAACCATGTGCTTTTGTTACACAGAAAAATAAACATAAATACGAGTTGTTTTACCGATGCTGTGTGTTTATTTTTTAAAAGACTGCATGCATCTAACGAGCAGAAACTGTGCATTCACTGTGACAACTGACGTATTTTAGAAAGACACAATGCATTTGACAGGCGTGATTTGACACGCTCCCTCGTAACGTCAACTGCAGATGCAGGAGGAACCCTAGTGTGTTATAGATGTGAACTGCACTGACAAAGCGGAGACGTCTCTGCAGAGTGTTTGGGTGCTCCACCCTGTTCAGACTTTAATTTTGGCATTCTTTATTTAGTAGTCTAGTTTTTTTAATTAACTTAATGCTAATTTTTTAATTCTCTTAATTTCTTCTTCTTGAGTGTCTGTGTGTGCACACGGCTCTGCGGTCTCACGCCCTTTTATGGGCATTTATGGGGTGTTTATGCTAATTAGGATCAACTGACACGCTTTCAACTTACGAGGACGATAGGATTCATCATTATCAGAGCACAGGTGCATCATGAGCCTGACGTCGACTTTGCTGAGGACCTTTCTCAACAAAAAAATGACGAATAAACCTAAGAAGATATTGGTGAGTGAGGCCCACAGTTTCCTGCTGCGATGCCGTCCAGCTGTTCAGAGATCAGCTGTGACAGCGGACAAACACTGTAACGTGTTTGCTTATTTCTTTGTTCAGTTTTCAATCAAAATAAGGAAAAGTTTAGACAATTTCATTAGTTAAACACTGAGTACTTCAGTTTTCATTAAATTAGAAAAAAATGTGTCAAACGTTTTTTGTTGACATTAACACTGAGGCAAAAACAGCTTTAAGGCTCATTTATTCTGCCTTTAAGCACGAAAATAGATCCATCTGTTTTACACATTGTAAACGTCACTGCCCGCACACCTCCATACGTCCTTTGTGATGTCACAGATACAGCCCATAGATGGCACTAGAGGCCAGAGTCAAACGTTTTGCACAACAACAAATGAAGCGACGGGGGAGGAGGTCGTGATGTTGCAGCTTTAAAGAGAGGCAGTGTCTAAGACAGCGGTGGTCTGTGCGGCCATTATAAACATCCTGACCTTTACACAGAATTATTTTCACTGTATTATCACTTTGTTCTGTTCGGCTATTTTTAAAATGTCTCCTACAGCCGCATCTTGTTTGAACCACGCTACAAGGCCTCCTTGATGTCAGAGGTGACCGCTCTGTTTCATCTGTAAGCTTTCAGAAAATGTGCACAAATACAGAGGGAATGAAAGTCTGTCTCTGTCTCTGAATCTGACGTTGAGCATTAATGAGCCCTCAGATGTTTGTTCAAACTTTAAAAAAAAATCAACTTGTTTCTCAAGGTTTCCTGAAAAGCTCTTTCTTGCGCTCAGGTGATTTATTCTTCTTCTCCATCAGAAACAGCAGATGAAGTATCAGGAAGTTGTTACAGCGCTGTAAAACCTCTTAAGGACGAGGCGCAGGTTTCTTTTAACGGCCACCTTTCCCTCGACTTCAGTGAACTCTCACCACAGATCAGAAAACATCCACATCAGTCGTCTCAGGAGGCAAAGAACATGACCTATGCTGTCATGTAGGTACGAGGATGAAACTGTCCTATTGACACTGACGTAAAGTAATGTTCAAGAGAAACCCAACAAATATCCACACGACGAGACAGGAAGCGGACAAGTTGCGTCCTGCAGCAGAGAGACAGCGAGCCGATAGAAAGAGCATGTCAGTACATTTTAGAGGACACAGCCTTGCCGAGTGTCCGTTTTAGAATTAAAGCGTTTTGACGGTATTAGCTTATAACCCCCTCTCTCCCTCCCTCCTCTTCCTCTCTCTCTCTGCACCCTTGAAAGCCTGCGGTGACCCAGGGATGTGTAAAACGGGGCGGCCAAATGAATTGCTCGGGCACTCGAGCTCTCCGAGCCATTACGGCGAGGAGCTGCCCTACCTGTGTTGAGTCAGCAGTCCTGCTCACTCTATCCGTCTAATGGACAGCGCAGGAATTTAATTAGCAGGAAGCCGCAGAGCGGGTTATGGAAGGGGGGAGAGGGGGAGGGAATATGTGCGGAGAGAGAGAGTGTCCTGAGTGTGTATGTGTGTGTGTGTGTGTGTGTGTGTGTGTGTGTGGCCATTGAGCGGTCGACCCCTGCTGTCATCCTTTGGAAACCCCGTCCGTCAGCGGGACGATCTATGCTCTTATCATCAGAGTCCTGTTTGTTTGTCCTACAGGGACAGAGGGGGACAGAGAGGGGAGGGAGGGGGAGGGGGAGGGGGGAGGAGTGCCTTGCTCCAGGGCAGGGTGGTGTGGTGCAGTGAGAGGTCAGCAGGTGTCTATCCATGTGGACTTGGTTCAAGTCCCTGTACCCACTAAATATGGAGTGTGGACTGGGAGCTAGTGAGGTGCCACATCGACCTCTGGGCAGCACCGAACCTTCAAACGGCTCCTAGCTGTGTTGGACCATGTGTGACCCTGCGCTACACCTTCACCCCGTGTGTGTGTGTGTGTCTGTGTGTGTGTGTGTGTGTGTGTGTGTGTGTGTGTGTGTAGACGCATACGTCGAAGTTACACCAACTGCCAGTGACCTCATTTATTGGCACCTGTTTTGATTTAAGTCTCTTTTGAAAGCACAAACACCAACAGTTCTCTGACATGTGAAAACGTTTTTCTTTCTGTCTTGATATTATTGTGAACTGAATATCTCAGACTGACGTTTCATGATTAATCGTTTAATCAAAGAAATAAGTGACAGATGAGTTGTTAATATTTAAATGTTGATATGATGAGTCATCGACTGGCTCCAGTTTAACATCATGCACCAAAGTGCTGAATAACATTAACCCCTGTTTATAAAACTCATAACATGATGCTTTATTCTGCTGTTATGGTTTTATTTTATTTAATATTCTGTTGCACAGTTGGAGCAATAGTTGTAATAGTTTAAATAGAGAGGGAAACATGAAAGCCAAAGTGCAGTCTTGTGTCATGCTTTTACTTTTATTACTTTTATCAAACTCATTTAATGTCATGAGACACCAGATTTGAACCTGCACAGACACAAGAACGCTGCGTGTAAACTTCCTGCATGATACAAACACAGAACACTGCACATTTATGGTCGATGCATCGCGTCACTTCCTGTTGTTTCACCTCCTTTATTCCTCTAATCATTTTCACCTTCATCTCTTCTGTGACAGGTGTAAGAATATAAATAAAGTCTGGTTTAACTGGACGTCACCATGAGAACTGAACAGAATCTGCAGCTTGACCTGACCAATCACCAACCACTTCCTGTTTCCCAGCTGAGTTTGAGGCTCGCAGAGAAGAAGAAAAAAGAACTTGTGATTCTGCACCTCCTCCTCCTCCTCCGTCACCATTCACAGCCGTGTCTGCTCACACAGAGACTGTACTGTAATGAGATTGTGCTGCGACTCAAGAGAAGAAGAGCGAGGAAAGGAAAAACAATGAAGAAGGTGGCGGTTTTAAAGTGTGGGAGACCCCAGGGGTGGGGTGAGGAAGGTGAGGAGGGTGTGCAGGGTGAGGAGGGTGAGGAGGGTGAGGAAGGTGAGGAGGGTGAGGGAGGGGTAGGTTTTACCAATTAGCTCGGTCACCGGGGCCCACGTTCCCAGACACTTTCGCGGCTTAATCAAGTGGAGCTTTTGTCTCGTCTCTGAAAACAGTTTTCTGCTTTAAGTGTGTGAATAAAACGGAGCCCCCGCCGGGGGCCGCCTGTGGAGGAGTCGGACGCACCGATCACACACCGCTAACGAGCTGACGACCTGGGCAAGCACACACACACACACACAGAGGCGGCAGCATCAACATCACAGCGGCTGTGTTGTATCAACACGTCAGAAAACAACAGGAGTGATCAGAGAACAGAAAAATATTCAGAGCAGCTCAACTCAAGAAATCTTTAAAGGGTCATTCCACCACATCCACAGGTCAAACTTCAGTAACTGGTCATGGGGACTCAAACAAACACACAGTGTGTTACAGACTGAAGGTGTGGAGTTTGGACCAGACAGGAAGGTTCTAATGAAAGACTCCATCCAGTTGCATTGTGGGAATTGTAGGATCCCTGTCACAGTATCAACCAGTGAACCTTTTAGCAGTGCTTGTCTTCTTCTGTGTCTTTGGATCATGTCTGAAAGTTTTTGTCGTTGAGATGAAACATGACTTCTAATAAACAGAAGTTTTTACTATAGTTCTCACGTTGTGTACAGGTAACCTGTGTTGTGTGGACGGCAAAGGAAAAAGTGAAACGTGTGGAAACAAATAATTAAAGTAGGAATGTAGGCGACCAAAGATTTCACCACTTATCCTTCACGTTGGTCACCTTTTGAGTGGGACAGCCCAACTTTGTACAGTGTATACCCGACTTCATAGATATACTGTAAAAAAAGAAGAAATGGCTGCAACATATGCGCTGGCCTCCACGCTGCCTTCTAGGGATGTCCCGATCTATCGGCTGCCGATATGAGCAAAAAACGTGCATCAGATCGGACTGCATGGAAAAATGCTGATCCAAGAACTCCAATCCAGTTTTTGTACAATGTTGTGTGCCTGTGCACCAGGCTGGCACTGACACTACAAAAATAACTGAAAAGGAAAGGCTGCATTGTTTGTTTAATGTCAACAATGTCTTGTGGTGTTAATCTATTTTTTATTTATTAGGGGGCAAAGCACAAGTGTGTGGAGTCTTGCTGCTATTTTAATTTTAATGTTAGACATTTTAAAGATTTCTTGTGTTGATTTATTTTCTATTTATTAAGGGGCCAAAGCAAACCAGCTATATTTTTATTTAATGTTAATGTTCAAGTTTAAAGTTTGTTTATTTAACCCTGTTGACAATAAACAGGTCAGTTTCTCATACCAACTGTTGTGGATCATTCTAACTAACCTGATTAAGTAGTTGTTCTTGTTAGAGTAATATCGCTTGATCAAACCTTTTCTTACATGACTGACAACAAAATAAGTGACTATGTATAATATGCGCTTGGATCGGATCAGATCGGTATCGGCCAAAACTCAAGGCTGTAATATCGGTATTGGATTGGAAGTGAAAAAGCTGGATCGGGACATCCCTACTGCGTTCTGCTGTTTACTATCCTGTTCTATGGAGTGTTCATAACTTCGGCCATGACACAACAGACAAAAGAAACAAGGCATATTTGTCTGCAGCTCTCGTCCACTGCAATGGGAAAACAGTCTATTGCTTATTTACAGCTGGGTTTCCTGCGTTTAAAAAAAACCTGCATTTATGAGCTTATTTTGGTGGGAAAAGGTGAAGTTAGGAGCTCACTGTGGCTGAAAAATCTAATAAAAGTTTAAGTATTTCTTTACGTAGTGTCCATTAAGATCTTAAAACTATTTCAGGAACTCTGCAAAGTGTGTTCACAGAAACACTGAGAACTTTTGTCAGATTTTTGTCTCTATAAATGTGAAACTCTTGGCACTAAATAACAAAATAAACCAACGCTGATTTTATCGGAGGAATTCTGTCCTCGGTGTAAAGCAGCTTAAAGAGTCCACAGAGCTCAGTAAGATAAAGTTAATACATCTGATCAACTGTAACACACACACACACACACACACACACACACACTCTCCTCATGTGTCCTGGATCAACGCTGACTTATAGTTTTTATAAGTTTTCCTTCCCGACCGCAGCAGCAGCGTCCACGCCGGCTCCGTGGAGACAAACAGCGAGGGCTGCCAGCGCCTTGTGGCTTGGCACGACGAGCTGCCACAGCCTCATTATCCCCGCTCTCGCTTTTATTCACCACCGACACCCCCCACCCCAACGCCACCACCAACACCAACACCCCCAAACCCACCCCGACACGTCGGCTCGCAGACTGAGCGACCGAGGGCAGCGCTGCAGAGAAACAGTTCAATAATTCAGTTATCAGCTCCCCAACCTCCACCTCCACTAATCCTTCACTTGTCAATAATTAAAAATGAACATCTGACGGTGTCGACTGCACACACACACTCACACTCACACTCACACTCTCACACACACACACACACACACACAAAACAACAAAAACAAAAGAAAAGGCGTCCTGGTTCCACAGAATGAGCTCTTTGTGTGCTTCACCTCCTGGACTGGGGCCAAAGAGTCGGACAGTTTTTCCTCAAATATGCAAAGGGCTCGACCCTCTCCGTCTCTTTTTAACATAACCCTCTTCTCCTTCCTCCGTCTAAATCTCATCTTCATCCTCCCATCGTGTCACTCCACCTACAAGGACTTTCTGACTGTCTCTTTGTGGATGTTCGACTTCAGGAGGTGAAAACAAAACAGATGTTGCTGTGAGATGTTTGTAATGTTTCTCCTGTTTTGGGTGAACGAGGCGATCTGGTTGTCCCGGCCTCATGCGGAGCTGCCTCTCTCCTCTCCTGCCAAGTCTTCCCCTAAAAAACTGCTGAATATTCAGAGTATAATTAATCAAGTAATCATTCTAATCAGATTTTAACTAATGAGCCACTTTTGTTAAAGACAAAAGGACACATTTTCTCTTTATCGCAGATATATCACGTCTCCTCCATAACCCAGCCGTCACACACGTTTAATATACATTGAAGAACGTTTAAGCGTTTATTCTGAGGGACAAACTTTGGTGTCTTTTCATTCTTTTACTTTAAAAGCTGAAAAATTAAAGAAAAAAAAACTTTATTCTGGTTTAGCGTCTTTAAATCATAATAATTTGTTGACCTAGAGGACATAATAAAACATATTTTCTTCGTTTGTTAAGTGTATTTTTGATGATGAGTGGCTGCAAAACACAAGATTTATTTTTTATTTTTGCATAGGAACAGTTTAAATGTATCACATCTGTCTCAGTTTTCTGACGAGATTTCCAGTTGCAACAAAACTGATGTTTTAAATCTCGACACCTTTGATACTCCAGCCAGCAGGAGGCGACGTCACATGAGAGGAAGATGCCTTTTTCTTTGTTTGGATGCTAACAGACTTAATCTGCTCCGAATCCAGAGAGCATGCAGAACGATCTCTGCCTCGATCTCGTCAAACAGTTAAAAAAAAAAAAAAAAAAAAATGGAGCTGAACAACAACATGATGATGTCATCGCGCCGACCTGCTGCTCCGTCTTCTTCTCCTTCTCCTTCGTCTATTTTTCAGCAGCCATACGGCACTCTGGAGTTTCTCTCCTTCCACCATCTGTGGAGACTTTCCCTGCAGACGCTCGCAGCTGTCCTGGTTCATGTCGGCGTTCGCTTCACACAGCAGCGTCCCGACGGCTTCACACACAATGGGAGGGTGTGTGTGTGTGTGTGTGTGTGTGTGTGAGGGTTTGCGGGGTTTTTGGCACACAACTCTCTCACTAAGCCTTTCAAGATGGACGGACACCCAGACAGACAGAGACACACACAGATTCAGAAAGAAAGGAATCTAAAGTGTGTCCTGTACGGAGGTCAGGAAAGGTTGGGACGGAAGAAGAAGAAGAAGAAGAAGAAGAAGAAGAAGAAGGAGCGGAGCATCATTTTCGGCACTGATTCTTCTTCTGTGGTGAGAAAATCCTGCAGCTCTCAGTCAAAACTAAAGCCCGGTTGTGTGTGTGTGCAGGTTCACAGAGATGTCAGCATGAAACACACACCAGGTTTCCAAAAATCAAACATAAGCAAAGTTTGAGCTTTCTGGAGATACGAAGGTTTGAAATCGTTCGAACAGATCCTGACACAAGATGACACCAGTGTTTATTGAGCTATTGAGCTCTATACTCCATGTTCTGTATTTCAGAGGGAAATATTTCACTTATCACTTCTCTATATGACGACACAAGTTACCTCCATGCAACATGAGAAATTCAATATTAGGCTGTTTTATCATAAAAACTTTTACATCATCTACAGAGTTTAGAGCTGGACTGGTGCATCCCACAGATTCATTGTTGCATGAGTTTAGTTTTGACAGATCAAAGACAGATTCTGTGCAGCAGACATGCAGATATCCTACATTTCCCATAATGCAGCTGGACAGTGTCTTTCACTGGAGCTCGAGGAGGACTGACCCATTGATAGTAAACTGACTTACTACTGTGTAAAATAAGTGTAATGACCCTTTAAGCGTTCAACAAAGACCAGTGACTGTGTTTGCCGGTCTTGAGCTTGTACTGACGTGTCTCAGACTCTTCTGTTGTTACATTTGTTTAAATTAAAGGATTAAATCTTCTTTTTTTCTGCTGTCAGGCGACACAGAAATCAAAAATCACAGCTTGATTTTTCTCTGTTTTGTTTTCGGGTCTCCGAAGCGTCACCGCGAACAAAACACTGAACAGGAGCCAGACTCCATTTTGTTGGCACGGCTGGCACAGAGACGGGCAGAGTCTGGCCTGCTGTGGGGGCTCCGGCGAGGGGTCTGTGTTGCTAGGGACCCCCCACCCCACCCACCACCAACACCATCATCATCATAATCATCATCATCATCATCATCAGGGGGAGGGGTTGTCCTTAGCAACAGAGACAGTGACTCTCAGCAGCCGGCACAAATCACCGGCAACAACACGGCTACATTCCTGTCGGACAACCTCCGCAAAGAGACAGTCAGTGTGACCTTTAGTCTGTGTGTGTGTGTGTGTGTGTGTGTGTGTGTGTGTGTGTGTGTGTCAGAGATCAGTGTGCGGGGCAGAGGAGAGGAATCTTTCTGGGAGGAGAGAGGAAGACGTAGAGGAAGAAAAGAGGATGCAGGAGGACAAAAAGTTACGAGACGGGGATCAAACTGAGCTGATGACAGAAATAACTTCACGTACACGTGTTACAATCGGAGTCACAGGGAGAGAAGATATTTTCAAACAAGTCTGGGGCCCCTTTCTGGCCCTAAAAGAAGGAATGGAGCCAATTTCGCACTGGCACCCAGTATAATGAACGGGCAGATTCAGATGTAACTGCTACTGTTAAGGCACTTTTCCTCTAATTTAAGAGCTTCAGACCTGGAGGGCTGAAATCCTGTTGTTTTTGTGTGAATTTAATTAATTTATTTTTTTCCTCAGACATTATCTTGCAAATTCCCATGAGCTGTAGTGCCAATTTTGACAGCTATAGATTAGTTTTAGCCACATTTTAGTCATTTTCATTCTTAGTAGTTTTAGTTGGTTTCTATCTGTGTTTTCTCTATAAACTAATCCAGTGAGATTAATTCATGGATCATAAATCAGAGTCAAGGTGACAGGTTGTATAAGATAATGTGTGTGTCATGTCTCCAGCAGTGTGTGACAGGTTTAAGGGCTGATTTACGAGCACACACTCACTGATCATCATCTGAAAAGCTCAACATCTCTCTATTGATGCTCTCAACAAATAACTAATGTGAGCCAACTAGGATTTGTCCCCAGGTTCATTGTAAACTCTGACTTATCCATGTGACTGTTAAGAAGCAGAAACATAACTTGTTTCTTCATGTGCAACATGTTAGTCTGGAGGTTTAAACTGGTGTCCTCTCACAGAGTTGCTGATTCAAACTAAACTTTCATCTCCGTCAGAGAAAACTGATCTGAGTTCAGCCTGTTTACTTACAGCACAGCTACACTCACAGATAACTGAGCCTCCTACCTGCCTGTCAAACACCATCAACCCACAAACCTTCTCCAGTGCAACACATCCTGGTGCAGACTATTTGCTGGAGTTTACCAGCCTGTCGCTCATGTTGCATTTCAAATTAAATACTAAGCTTTCAATGTCTGATGGTCCACCATGAACGCTGCCGTCATGTTTCGTCAACGAAAATGAAACTTAGCTTTCGTCTTAGTTTTTATTATCAACATCTATTTTTACCTTGTCATTGTTTTATTTTCGTCATGGAGAGATTTTTGTCATAGTTTTTGTTAACACTAATGATAGGGTACGTCGTAGAGATGTTTTAACCAATTTTAAATTTCATTTTTACCAATGAAGGAAAATGAAGGAAGGAAATGTCCACAAAAGTCCAGGACAGACTACCCCAAAACATGACACCCCTGGACACGGCTATAGCCAGTGCAGATGCATTGAAAGTAAAAAGAGTAAAAAAGGGGCAACGAAAATCAAAGAAAAGTGCGAGACGAAAAGTAGAAAATGATAAAAGAATAAAGGAAATCAGAAGATGGAGGATGGAAGAAGAGAAATGTGGGAAGAGGAGAAAAGACGAGGAAAGAAAAGGGAAAGAGGTAAAGTTCATTGATTGTCCTCCTCTTCCTCCTTTTTCTTCTTAAACTTGACTCCTTTTACTCTTAATAAACGCAGGATTAACAAATGAATGTCTCTTTAAAGTCTTCACGAGTCCAACAGTAAAAAATAATCTGTATTTATTTACTCTGTCAGGAGCACATTGAGAAAATGTATTTTGAGGCAGACTCAGAGGGAAAAGCAGACTGACTGAAATGTACGGCTGCTCTGATGTGTTCAGGTCCACCATGTTCTGGACCAGGTCTGACTGTCCTCCAGACTCTGATTTTGAAAGTTAATGTCAGCAGGATGGGCTCTGGTGGGTTTTCCTTGAATGTAATGTTGTGGACCCATGAAGACCTCCAGTCTGCAGCACAACGCTGAGCAGAATTAAATTCATTCCTCCAGAACCAAACAAAATGTTTATTTTTATGAATGTCCAAGTTCAAGTCCAGACGCCATAAATCAACACAGAGGCAGAGTGTGTGTGTGTGTGTGTGTGTGTGCGCGTTGTTTGTTTGTGTTGTGTTCAGGATCAGTCGGCTCCGGCAGCCTCTCCTGTCGCTGTGAGAGCAGAAATATGTTCCAGAACTGGAATATTTGCAGGGAAATCCGCAGAGAGCTCAGCGTTGACAATACACTTTAAACCGGATTACCTGACTTTACCACGCCGCGCGCCGAGGGATCAGCTGATATCTGCCTCGCTGAGGGGAGCAGGGGGGGGGGGGGGGGGGGAGCAGGGGTTGGTGAGTGTTTCTGAGCTGCACTTCTGTCAGGAAATGTACTGATCATGTACGGAAAAAAAAAAAAAGAACAGTTTCATGTTCTGTGTGTCTAAACTACAGTTCCCATGAAGCTTTGGGTGACAACAGGAAGTGCAGAGCCTAAAGTGTAAAGGGATGAAACAGTGAAGTTGCTTATATTTTCACGTGAGCCACTGAAGGCGTCTACATTGTTTTGTTGGTTTTGCTCATATAAGACATATTTTTTACAGTCAGTACATCGCTTACTGATTATTGATCAGCACTGATTGTTGACCAGAGCCGTTGATATGACTTAATTTAAGAGGACACAGTGAAACACATAGAAGAGCACTGAGCTTTTTAATCAAACCATCAGATGCTCAGTGTTTCTGTCGTCACTCATTAGTTTGGTTTGTTTCAGTTGCTGCAGAAGAAAAAAGGTTTGTTCTCCTCCCGTCTGTGGTCGACGTGCTGATACTCAGAGCGCCCACCGTGTGTTCATTTTTATGAATGAGCCCAAAGCTCATTGACCGTGAATGGTACAATGTGTGTGTGTGTGTGTGTGTGTGTGTGTGTGTGTGTGTGTGTGTGTGTGTGTGTGTGTGTGTGTGTGGTGGGTTGGGGGTGTTCCCGTGGTCACAGTGTGTACTTCAGGAACCACAACAGAAGTCTGTGGTTTTTATACACGGCGCTTTGCCTTAAACAGCTCCACATGAGGACGGATGAACAGCAGCGAGGAGAATAAGAAGAAGAGGAAGAAGAGGAAAACGGAGAAGACGAAGAAGAGGAGGAGGAAGCAAAAGAAGAAGAAGAAACATAAGTAGAGGAGGATGACACAGAAGAAAAGGGTGAAGCAGAGGACAAAGAAGAGAAGAAAAGGACAAAGAAGCAGATGAAGAAGAGGATGAAGCACAAGAAGAAGAAGAAGAAGGTGACACAAAGCGTCTGTCAAAGGAGATGAGCCAAACACACACACACACACACACACACACACACATACACACACACACACACACTTTGAGTCTCTCTGTCCTTCAGTGTCACTTTAAAGGGACAGTTTGTATTTTGTGGTCTGAGTTATTGTTTTGTCTGAATATCAGCTGCGTCTGGAGGCACAAACACACACACACACACACACACACACACACACTGACTGAACCAAACTGAAATAAACACACTTACAGCCTCAACACAACGACCACTCAAACTGTTCAGCTCTTATTTCTGCGCCTTCGACCTCAGAATCAAACGTCTTCCTTTAAAAGCCGAACACATAAATGTGTTTCAGTTCGTTTCAGCTTTTCATGAAGCAACACAATATTTACTCAAACAAACAAATCAAAGAGCCACAGATGATTTTTACGTGACGTTACTTTCACATATGAGGAGCTTTGTCCCACTCGAGCTCGAGGACACTTCAACATGAGGACAGGTTGAGTTTAAACCAGTGATTCTCAACCCTTTTCAGATCGTGAGCGGCTGTTTCTCTCGTTCCATAAATAAATAAAGTTATTACTGTCAGTGGTTGTATATGTCCCGCTGTGACTCATCCAGCCAAAGAGTTTTGGTTTTTTCCCTCGCTGTTTTTGAAGTTTCCTGAGGTCTGAAGAGGTGAAACTATCCAGTAATTCAAGAGGTTGAGAAAACAAACATTACAGGAGAGTCTAAACTTGTGTGGCAGAAACATATGAAAGTGTTTTCCTGTTTGGTCCTGATCGACTCTGCTGTCGACTGCACTGATAGTTTGACACATGTTCATGTACAAATTCACACAAGCACCTGACTCACAAAACATTGTATACACTTTTTAATATTCATCCAGGTCATTCCCCCCCTCCTTCTGCTGTCTGAGACAGAGACAGACAGAGCGGACAGCGAGCTGAGGATTTCATTAGTGCAGCTTTGATGAGATATCTTTCAGTTTGACACTCAACAAACCTGCTGCATGTCTTCCCACAATATCACCATTCAGCAGATACAAACAGTTGTAGATGGCGTGACCCGTAGAGACAACTGCCACACTGCAGACCACTGCTCAACACCTACAAACAAATAAATCAGTTGTTTTCAAGTGACCCACTGCTGCTTTTCTTGCCAGGATAGTGCCACAACAAGCACTTGTTTTTTATCAAGACGTCCCTTTCGGGGCGTCGGTAGTTTAGCGGATAGTGCTGATGCCAGAGGAGCCTCGCTGAGGGGAGGAGCCGCCCCGCTCCAGCAGCCACGGGTTCTGCTCAAATAAAGGCAAAAAGGCCAAAAACGTAATCTTTTAAAAAAGAAAAAAGAGGACATCACTGCGGGACAGTGCCAAAAAAGATGCTTGTTTTTTACCAAGACATCGCCGCAATTCCTGCTGGCATACGGCACGAACACTTCTTGATTTTTACTAAAACATTTTTGCATTTCCTGCAGGATATGGCATGAAAAGCGCTTGTTCTTTACAGAGACATTGCTGCCTTTCCTGCCTGTGTACTGCCAAAAAAGATGCTTGTTTTGTACCAAAGCATCAGTACGTTTCCTGCTCGGATACGTCACGAAAAGCGTCTGATTTTTTCAGAGACATTGCTGCACTTCCTGCCGGGATACTGCCATGAAACAAATGGGCATTTCCAGCCACAACATGATCTTATTTCTATTTATATATATATATATTATATTTCTCCATAATATTTTATAGATGACGAGAATTTCAAATAAAGTCCTGAGACTTCAGGTGACTGGAGGTGCAGAGGTGAAATCAGAAGCTTCTGTTTCATGTGCAGAGTGAGTGTGTTTAGATAAGTGTGTACAAGTTTGTTGTTGTTGTGAGGAAGTCAAATCAAGATGGAGTCTGGTGTGTAGCTGTGGGTGCAGACTGAGAGGACGGAGCTACTGTAACTAGTTCAGAGACGAAGCTCCAAATCTCTTTAAGAGCTCAGGAGGACGGAGGGAAGTGGGTCAGACGTCTTTATACACACACACACACACACACACACACACACACACACACACACACACTTGCTGTTTGCTTGGGATCAAGCCTGCAGGTCATATAAGGTGAAGTGGAAACCTTCACATTCTGTAGGTTGGACTGTCGTTATCTCACCGACACACTGATATCCTCCAATTGTGCTGCTGGAGACGCTTTCTTGAGAAACACGTGAGGTGAGATGAAGTCACAGAAACCACAATTTAATGTGACCCGACCGAGACACACTGAAGTCTGAACTTATTCAAACCAAATATATAAGACGGAAAATACACGAGAAGCGACAGTGATGGAAAGAAACTGAGTGTATTTACTAAAATATGTGCTGAAGTTTAAAGTGTTTGGACTTCTCTTGAATTTTTCCATTTTTTGCTGCTTTATATTTCTACTTTAAACACTTTACTGTCACACATTTAAAGTGAAGAGAAATTTGGCTGTAATTACGAGTAACTCTCGCCCGGCGGCGTCATGGCAAACCTGACAAGACAACAACAAAATATATCCAGCATCCACGACTTTCACCCAGGAGGCCGGTGTTCACTTCCTGTAAGACTGTAAAGCCAAACCCTGTTCTTTTTTCCTAAACCCAACCACCACCCAAAAAACATCAGCAAGAACACCGACGTAGTGCTTTTATTTTTAAAGAGACTGTATGCAAACTGTACATTTATTTTA
Organism: Epinephelus awoara; assembly: GCA_035609425.1. Classification (NCBI taxonomy): domain Eukaryota; kingdom Metazoa; phylum Chordata; class Actinopteri; order Perciformes; family Serranidae; genus Epinephelus; species Epinephelus awoara. The sequence goes on along the minus strand of CM069303.1, from coordinate 40,722,443 downwards.
AAAACAGACAATGCATGTAACAGGCTGAAGTTGACACGGTGTCCCAGAACGTCAACAACCAACACACCCAGGGTACCTTGGACGCCATATGTGGACGTGGAAAGTCCATGACCAAACGTGGACATGTGACGAGGTCACAGTGAGGATGATGTTCCAGAACTACTTCATATATAATATTAGGAAAATAACCTATTGAAGTATTCAGACGTTCATTCTGACAAAATTTGTATGTTCACATGTCACGGATACATTGAAACTTTATGTTTCAACAGCGCTGTGGTTACATGTGGTTACGTTCAGGCACAAAAACAGCTGTTTGATACAGTCAGCTCACACACTACATCACTTTAGCAACGTTGATTTGATAAGCATGATACGTGTATGTGTTTATAGGTGATTAAAGTCGTGTCTGTGTCTCTCAGCTCTGAGCCCATTGGCTCATACTGAAGATGTAAATCTTTCAAAACACAACGGTATAGTTTCATCAGGGTCAAACAGCTGCTCACTGCACTGTAATGGTACAAATATCAAATATCAGCAGTTACAGTGGAAATGAAGGATCCCAATACGTCTTTCACCACTACACAACAAAGCAGCTGAAGAAAGAAAGACAGGAAGTTACCACAAGTCTTTTTCTCCTCCTCTAAAAGCTCCAATCAGCTCGTTCATCGTCCAGAACCAAACACGTGAAGTCAAACGGCGTGATGCGTCTGAAGGGAAGACGTCAGCGGACTGAAACCACCTCTGTGAAGTGATTCTGCTGCAGAGCCACTAACTTTAATGTAAAACTCATTCTATCAAACTTTTATGATTCCATCTCTCTAATTATGTTTAATTGACTTTACTGCCCACATAAATATTATCTCATCTGTAATAAACGTTAACATCTTTATTTCAGGCTGTGTGACGGTTTTAAATCACAGACCCAGAGGAGACAAAGTGCCGCAGTCAACCTCTTCCCACCTTTTGTTCACAAGCAGCCGCATGCTTCCAACCAACCCACCCTGACCACGCTCCCTGAGCTCTGTGTGTGTGTGTGTGTGTGTGTGCACGCGTTGTTAAAGGGGGGGATGTTTATCCTAGAGGTTAAACAGCCTGATGATAGGGGTCACGACCTCCAAGCTGTGACCTCTGACCTTTCAGCATGTGTTGAGCGTTCCTGTGATAGTGACACCCACCGCTACCGCCATGGGTGAGCTCGTAAATCAGTGAGAGGAGATGGAGGGGGGGAGGTGGCAGGGGTTGACCTTTGACCCCTTACTTGTTCCTGAGAACACACACACACACACACAGCAACTGCTCAGATGTATGAATGGAGGGCTGCTGCCTGTGTGTGTGTGTGTGTGTGTGTGTGTGTGTGTGTGTGTGTGTGTGTGTGTGTGCGTGTGTGTGTGCGTGTGTTCATGGTTGACTGCAGTCAGTGAGAGTCTGTTAATTTGAAAAGCTCCACCTGTTAGACGCCCAGCAGCTACTTCCTGTTCAGCTGTTTGCTACAAGTGCACGCCGATCGAGCGGCAGACAAGTTTCATGTTTTCAGTCGTCTTGGTTACATAAAACTGTTGCATTTAAATGACCACACTGCCATGTGTAATGACGACCTGCATTTACACTAACATATGAGCTGCACACAAGAATTATTGTCACTGTTATGTTTGATCAATATGTTCATCATTTAAATCTATAAAAAGTCAGAAAATACATTTAAATAAATGTGACGCCTTCAAATTAAACCGTCACAGTGGAGTGGCTCCAACAACACAATGATTTTTACTCAATAAACTGAATTAAAGATCATAAAAACCTTTCATTTTTTAACCCAATGACTTTTTGTCCATAAACGACCAAACCAGTGCAACATGAATAAAAGCCTCACATGCAGCTCGTCCACACGTCCTCAGGTTCAGATTCATTACGACGAGGTTTTGGTTAAATCTTCATAGAAGTCAACACATCCTGTCTTGTGTAACATTTAACCCAGACCACCATCTTCATTTAACGTTAACACAAAGTGTCTGAACACAAGCATCAAAACATGACTCCTGCTAAAAGCTGTTTCACACTGACGGTGAATGTTTTGCAGACACATTCAGCATCAACATTTGTGACTCTGCAGAAACAGTTTTACTAAAGTTTCTTATTGTTTTTGTTTTATTAAAAAATATTATCTAGCCATTAAAGGTGCAGTCAAGGCCTTGGCACACTGAGCCTGTTTTTTCGCCTGAAATTGTTGCACATCTAAAAATAAATAAGACCTCTTGTGTCGATCACATTTGCACACAGAGTCTGCAACTTTCATCCACCATTAAAATATTTTTCGCCTCCGTCAGAGCCTTTAGAGACGTTTGACCAGGAATCAGTGAAGCTACTGTCAACAGGTCAGATAGTAATATTCAGGTGGATGATGATGAAGAGGAGGAGGAGGAGGATAGCTCCGCCCTTTCAGTTGTGGTGGACAGAGGCAAAGGAGGAAATGTGTCTTTTTATTTCATTACACAGTGCAAATTTACATAACATATAGAACAATAAAACTCATCAGACTCAGTGTGCAAAGTTTCTGTGCATAATGTTTTTATTTTTGAAAGATGGATTAAAAGAAACCCATCCGAAAAAAACAGACAAACAGTGTGGAAAGGCCTTTAGTGACTCAATCCAAAACACTTTCTGTGAAATTCAGTGACTATGTCCTCTCCTTGTGTCTCCTGCCGGGATATGGCATGAAAAGTTCTATTTGTTACCAAGGCATTGCTGCGTTTTCTGCCAGAACACACTACCATGAAAAGCACTCATTTTTTACCAAGATATCACTGCGTTTCCTTCCAAGGTGTGACACAAAAAGCACTTGGTTTTTAACAAGACGAGATTCAATTCATCGAGCCATTGTTGGTTTTCCAGCAGCTTTTTAGCCACCAAACGTGGGTTTTTTTAGTGGCTGTTTCTGATCAAGACATCGCTGCTTATCCTGCTTATATGCTTGTTAAGCTAAAACATGATCTTTTGCTCACCATAACCAAGTGGTATTTGTGCCCAAAAAAAACACATTAAGTTTTATGTGTCTGCTACATTATAATGTGCAGAATGTAGTGTATCTGTGGTTTGCAGAAACGTACTTCGCCAACATTCTCTCTGGTGACTGGGTTGTGAAATAATGGAAGGTAAAGTCTTCAGACAGGACTTGAGTGCCACAAACCTGCGCTAAACTTCATCGTACTTCCTGAACCCTGCGGACAAAAACAGTGTCTACAGGAGCTGAAACACTGACACACAGCTGCAGGTCACCAGACTAAATGAATAAATGTGTTTGCTGCAGAAATGAAAATGAAGACAAACTAAACTGCTTCATACAAAGTTTAAACCAACTTCAGGTTTCGTGTCTTTGAGGTTTTAACATCCTGCTGCTGAACACTCAGAGGATTAAATAATAAATGGTTGGTGGTGCGCTGCGGTTTCTACTGGCAACACTGTTGGTCTTCAGCCGCCTCCGCCCCCCCCTCCACCCTGAGTCAGTGGTATGGGGATGAATTTAATTACCGAGTGGAGCTGCCCTGACAGACCCCGCCTCCAGCCCTGGCAGCCCTGAGGTCAGTCTGCCTTCACATGGCTTTTAATCAACGCCGCCGCTCCAGAAAAGCTCCGCTGCCTTAAATAAGAGGCAGGACGAAACCTGATCCTCCTGCAGCCCAGACCGGGAGGAGGAAGAGGGGAGAGAGGGGGGAGCTCGTCTCCCTCTCACCTCTTTCAGAAGAGACTAAATCCTCAACGCTCTGTCGTAAAAAGGCTTCAACATCCTGCATCAAATATAAAACCTAAATTTAGGAAAAGGGAAAATTAAAACAAACATATTCTCGAGCATTTCCACCACAAATGATCCCCTCTGTGTTTCTGTAGCTGATCCAGACAGAAACCTCACTGACGCTTTCTCACTTTGGGCCAAGAATCAGAGCTTTTCCGACTGAGCGTCCACCTCAGAATAAAACCACAAACCAGCCACTGCAGCAGCGTTTCAGCCTCCAAACCTTTTTCCTCTTGGACTGAAGGGAGCTCAGTGTGAACCTGCACACAGCTGATTACTGCGACCGCACAGTGAAAACACACACACGAGGGCTGAGAGGCTATCTGGACGCAGAGCAGGAGAATGGGAGCAGTCTTTGGGCTCAGAGAGGCTTTAGTCTGCAAGAAGGAAATGATTGTAATTAAGGCTCAGGGACGGCGATCTTTCCAGAGCGCTCCGAGTGTTTGTGTCTGCTGACAGATCGCAGATGAAACTTAACCTCCACAAAAACAGGACGAGACCTGAAGGAACATCTGAAATTAAAAACACCTTGTTTTCCAAAAACATATCTCCGTATCACATCATGTTTTTAGATGTTCTTACACAAATAAGCTCCGTCTCTCTCTGAACCCTCACAAATACATTTTCTCAAAAGACTGAAAAAAATCAGAACAAATTAAACTATGAAGTATTTAAAGACATAAGTGTCAGTGTCTTTGAACAGGAAGGAGAACTGTGGCATTTAGAAGCAGTTCTGGAGCTTTCAATCACGTCACATGATCTTCCTCTCTATTCTCTTTTTAAAGGTATTTAAATCAGTTCAGGCCAAAGACTCACGACGCAACAAAACTGTTTCAGAACGTCACAGAGAAAAGTGTCAGTGGTGTGAACTCGACTCAAGCCGGCTGATGGTGTCACCTGACACTCAGCTGGTTTTAAAGCACGTCACCTGTTTCAAAAGCCAATCAGCTTGTAGTGAAGTCTGCTGGTCAAGTCAAAGTGACCACAGACGGCGTGTTGGCTTGCTGCAACAGGTCCGTCCTCACGGTGTGCCGGTGTCAGACGGTGGGTCGCTGCTGCTGCTGCTGGCTGTATGTGCTTATGCCCCGCCCACGCAAAAATTCTCATTGACTGATGAATTGGCGCTGGTTATTTATATTATTGTGGCGTATTGATTATGAATACAGTCCATCTGATGCACGTTTCAAATCATCTCGTCACAAATCTTGGGTCTGAACTGGGCTTCAAAATGAACTCAACTTCTGCACCTGTTGGAGATCATGTGACACAACTTAAAGGCCCACAGCTGCTGTTTGATGGACCTCGAGGTCCACATGTATCGGTGGACTTTCATATCTACATATGACGTGCGAGGTGTCCTTCTGCATCTTATGATGATGTTCGTGGACACTGTGAATTTACACGGTTTCTGCATGCTGGATGCAAACACTCTTTTACAAAATAAACTCACAACCTCTATAAAATACCTAATTTTGAAATTTATTTCCTTTTACAACAAAAACACGTGGTTAGGTTAGAAAACAACATCATGGTGTGGCACAGGAAATTAACAGTGAGCTCCTGGGTGAAAGTCCGTGGCTTTTTGGACCCATCAACCTCCCCTCGCTCTCTCCCTCCCTCCCTTGCTCCTGCAACAGGGACGTTCAAGCTCCTTTTTTCACGTTCTTACTGGCAATGTTTCAAACTTGTGGCGATATAAACTTACGATGCCCGGCGGCGTATCGTACCACAGCGAAAGGAGCCTTTTGGTGTTGGTGTCTGACGCCAAAATCACTGATAAAAAGGAGATAATTAACGCCTTGGAAATGAGAACGTGTTGGTTTCCCAGCTATCGATTCCAACGTCAGGGGCGTAGCACCAAATTCTGGGCCCTATGCATGAGCATTCTCTTTGGGGCCACTGTCCCTTTAACAGTTTCTTTTCCTTTTCTTTCTCTCTTTCTTACTTGATTTCCCATTCTTGGGGGGAGACATGTCACTTGGTGCTCAGGAAGCAAAAGCAGTCACTCACTCGGCTCTCAGTGAGCACAGAGACAGATCCTAGTGCAGCGGCAGACTAAAGCGTTTAGCACCTTTAAGGGGCCTCAGGACGCGCCCACTGTTTCTTTCATACAAAGTTCAGTTTTTCGACCATTTTACTCAGCCAATTTTAATTCAGTTACTGATTATTGAATAAAATAACAATAAAAACATTAAATAATTAATGCAATGCAATTAATTGCATTCCAGGTTTTTCTCACTTTTTAACTGACTATGACGCCGCTGTTCAACGTCATTATTGAACTATTACATTTCAGAGAAATGAAATGAAATTTCAAAATACTGTTGGATTTTTATTAGAAACAGGTTGAAATATTCTCAGAATTTTCTTAGAGACTTAAACGTTCAGGACTGGAATGATAACATGGACATGTTAGTATTATCCTGGTGAAGGAATCTGAAAGTGGAGCTTGTGGAAAATGTCACCTGGCTATCTGGAAGCTGTCCTCCTTTTTCAAGAAAACTCTAAAGCTCCAACAAACTTAGGGCGAGCTCTGTGCCAAGCACTTCAACCGTCTGCCAAACACCTCCTCTACATGCTCGCTGCTGCAAGCACAAATATTCCAACCAGCCAAATTATTTTCCCGTGGAATCAGTCGGAAATCGTGGAAACGTGCTGAGCAATCGCTCCGGAGATAATTGTGTTTTTTTTTAAACCTGAAAGGTGTGCCAGCTTCACCCAGAACTCCCCGACCTGCTCCGCTCTCAGAGAGGCCGCCGGGGTGACGAGGTTCTGGCACAGACCGTCCTTTCTCCTCAGACTTCTGCTTTACTGACCGCTGATGAAATTATGCCTGTCTGCAGCTGATAACATGTTTGTCTCAGAGACAGAGAGCAGTTTGCTGTGAGAGGAAGGTGCGTTTTCATCCTCAAACTAACAGATAAACAAGTTTCATCGACACGAAGACAAGGACTTGGACCCTATAAAAGATACTTTCTGAAAAAAATCTGCAGAATTCAGCTTATTTACAGCAGAACTCAACGTGACCAAATATTTGAGAGAAATGAGAGTTTGTATCTTGACGCAGAAAAGGAAAATTGTGGAAGATGGAGTTTAATCATTTGTCTTGGACTTCAGATTTCTATTTGTTTCTCAGACTTGTTGTCTGTCGTGGCTCAAAAGTCAAGTCACTCAATGTCCGCAACTACTGAAGACCATCTGATTCGACTGAAAGGTCCAAATGCAGTTTCCAACGGTTGATTCCAATGTCAACAAAGAACGTAGAAGCTCAAGGAACATATCTGATGATGACTTTAAACGTGAGCCTCTCTACGGTCCTGTAACATTCACCTAAAACACCTTTCCAAGCCATGTCCAAAGTAAACTGAAAACACAATGGGACCATATCAAAAAGCAGAAAATAAACATTTTCCATGCGTTTCTTTAAGGATTTGTTCAGGCGCTTTTCAAATCAACAGTGTTATCATTTCTGTACATTTGTACCAGGCTGTGGCTCTTCAGAGTGTCACTGACTACAAGACCCATGAGCCTTTGCGGCCTCTGTGAGCCACTTAAATGGCTTCTAATCCAGAAAATGTCAGTGAAGTACGTCCCTTCAGCTCAGGCTCTGGTTGGCTTTGGAGGCCATAGCAACAGCACTGGAAGGCTCCGACTGGCTCATGTCAAAAGGTCTGGGGTTTGCCGCCAGTTGGTTTGTGTACATGCAGAACTGCAGAAATTATGGATCATATCTGGAGAAATATAAACATTTCAATCAATGCAATGTGTTTAAATGTTTCGCTGGATTTAGATCATCTGGAAGTGTGTGTTTACTGAGCCTGCTGGAGTGGGTACATCTTAAAATGTTTAGCATTAACGACACCACAATGAGCGTAACTTTCAAACGATGAGTAAACCACTTAAACAACAACAAACACAGCAGCTGTTACCTTAGGAGGGCCCACAGGCGGGCTGTCTGATTTCTAACAGTGAATCGCACAAGGAACACAGACTGCCGTCTACTGGAAACCTGTTGCACAACATTATATATCTGCTTGTAAGGTTAGCTAACGTAACATGTAACAAATTTGTGGACCAATTTCATCCACAATCCAACTACAAATTTGAGAGAAGCTGCAACAGAACAGCTGAGACAAACCAAGAAGCCACGCCAACAGTTTTACAAAATGTGAGCTAATGTTAAAGTGACACTATCGAGAGCCGTGGATGTAACACTGGCAGTACTTTCAGTCAGCTGTCCTTCAGCTTTAAAGGCTGTTTGGAGGGTTAATGTTAACACTCTGGATGTTCAGTAAAGGAATATAATTCAGTTTGGATGCATGTTAAATGCTACAGTCAAGTGGAGTCACTGCACTTCCTTTTCTTTTAGAAAAATATTTTAAATATATCTATAGATAAGAAAAAGCATGAATCAATGAACCATAAGCACCAGTTAATACAGCAGAGATGACCTGATACAAAGCCAGACGCCAAACCACCTGTGATAATCCAACACTTTCCAGTCACACACACAATAAAACAACAACAGGACAGTGGAGCGTCAGTGGTCGTGTGTTGCTGGTGTGACGTTCAACACACACGTTTGTCATGTTTGCATTCGACGTTCATCACAATCACACCTTCACAAAGACCAAACAAAGAGCTGCAGCTGCTCAGCAACCCTTCACACACACACACACACACACACACACACACACACACACACACACACACACACACACACACACACACAAACATAAAGAAGAAGAGATTGTGGGACTTACCTGCGTGCACGAAGTAGGCCAGGTAGAGATCCAGCTCCTTGACTGAAACTCCAATGTGATGCGGCTGCACACACAAGGTGGGGTTCGAACACTGAGGAGACTTTACCAGCCTCTCCCCGTCAGTACTTTCGAGGGGAATCCCTTTGAATAAAATCACCATGACCAGGTCCAGCCTCCACACTTTGTCCGCCTGGCGCAGGCAGTCGATCCTCCTCATCTTGCCCTTCTGGTCGGGGTTGGACAGCACGCAGCACGGCGGCTTCTTCCCCGTCACCGTCAGCACAAAGTCCTCCCTGAACTCGGGCCGGATGTCCTTGCGCAGTTTGGCCAGGAGGCGTGACGCCCACTTCTGTTTGACCTCGGGCTTCTCGCCCAGCAGCTCGTCCTTCACGGCGCGCTCCTCCTCCTTGGACATGCGCTTCTCGTGCTTCTTGAAGTACTTCCTCTTGCGGGCCTGCAGGTTGAACCATGTGTAGGCAAAGGCCCGGACGTGGGGCAGCAGGGCTTCGATGAAAGGATGGAATTCATCCTGAGGGGGGGACGGAGAGGAGAGATGTGGTGAGAGGGCGAGGGAGCAACGTGTCACTGCAACAATCAATTAAACACACAATGGCTTTTTCTCTATTATTTGTAAAGTCGATTTAAGGTTGGAAAAATCATCTACTCCCACTCTAACAGTATCACATAAATATTGTGTATATCTTCATTACAGCAGAACGATAACCACAGCCTTCTGTTAGAGAGAAATGTTTCATAGCATCATTTCACACAAACATATCTGGTGTTTTTGGAAATGTTGAGAAACTTTAAAAGAACAAAGTTCGGCTGCACAGTCTGAAGTCTGAAATGAGCGAGGTTGAGAACTTTTAGTGGAGATACAGTAATTACTTCTAAAATCTGTTGTTTTCTTAAAAGATGCCAGTGTGGTGAGATCAGTTCAACCAATGTTCAATATAACTCAGCTGCTTTCAGATTTCTTCCAAACATGGAGTTAATATCTGAAAAACGGCAGAGAAATGAGTGGAGAATTCCCAAAATGATCCTAATTTAGAAATTTTAGTGGTTTTAGATTCAAGAGGAAAAAGGACAGGAAGGAGAGGAAGAAAAAACAGACAGAAAGATGAAAATACACAAAGAAGAAAGCGACTGACATAAAAAAGGAGGGCAGGAGAGGGTGAGGAGACAGAAAGACGAGCAGAAAGCACAGAGGGAATAAAGGACGAGAAGAAGAATGAGTCAAAGAAAGAAAGCAGGAAAGTAGCAAGTCCACAAGGAGGGATAGAAGGACAGAGGCAAAGAAGAACAATTCAGGGAGGGAGAAAAAGAAACAGGACGTAAAAGGAACGTATGAAGAACATATGGGGTTAAAAAAGGAGGGGAAGAAGTAGTGAGAGAAGAACTGGGAAAGTAGCAAGAACACAAGGAAGGATAAATGAATGGAAGCAAAAGGGAAGGAGGGAAAGAAATAGAGAAGCAACAAATAAATAACAAAGAAAATAACAAACAAAGGAGTGAAGACAGAAAGATAAAAGGAAGCAAGGAAAGAAAGTAGACAAGGAAAGAGGAAACAAATAAGAAAAGAAGGGACATGAAAAGGAAGGGAGGAAACAAAAATGAGGGAGGAGAAGAAGAATGACACAAAGAAGGAAACTAGAAAGCAAGTACACATGGGAGGATAAAAGAACAGAAACAAAAACGGAGAGAAAGAAATAGAGACGTACAGAAAGGGTCAAAGGAGGAAGAGAAGACGACAGAAAACAAAGAAATGAGTGGCAAAGGAAAGATAAAAGGATGCAAAGAAGGATAAAAATACCCAAGGAAAGCAGGAAAGGAAAGAGGGAGTGAAGGACGGGAGCAAGGAAGGAAAGAAGGAAAGGGTGAGGAAACGGAATAGAAAGCAAAAAGCACAGAGAGAATGAAGGAAGAGAAGATGAATGACACAAAGAAGGAAAGTAGCAAGTACACAAGGAAGGATAAAAGAACAGCAGCAAGGAAGAAGGAAACAAAGAAGGAGAGAAAGAAGTAAATCACAGAGGTCGATCACAGGGCGTCTGTCAACATCAGATTTGTCTGTCTGTCTGTCTCTGTCTGTCTGTCTGTCTGTCTGTTTGTCTCTGTCTGTCTCAGTCTCTGTCTGTCTTTCTCTGTCTGTCTGTCTCTTGGGGCCACACAGACTCTTCAGTGTCAGTTCAGCCTGTGTCGCCTCTTTCTTGGCTCTCAGGCAGGAATGTGGGTCTGTTGGTGGTGGTGGTGGTGGTGGGGGGGGTCTGCCAGCCCCGAAAAAACACCAACCGACCAAAATCACACCAACCAACCAACCACCCGACAACCCAGCGGCAGCCGAGCAGAGTGAAGCCGCCACAAACACAAACAGCGGCGCTGCGATGGCACCGCATGGAGGATTAAAGGTGTATTAAAGGTGCATTATGTGGCGTTTGGCTGATGAGAGCTGCGCAGTTATTAAGGGTGGGAATGTGGTTAGCAGGCATGTCGTGGATTAGACTCAATTTGGGGTTGGTTACACCTGCTCCCCCCTCCTCTTCCCAAGCCCCCCAAACCACCACAAAACCAGGCTTATCCAGACCGGCCCGAGCAGGAAATGAACACATTAGAGTGAAAGAGAAAAGTGTTTCTTTACTGTGCGGTGTCACAACACGCAGACGACGGGCTGAATGAAACGCAGACAGGCCGAAGAGAAACAAGCAGCAGAGGGAGGAGTTAAAGGCGGAGACGTAATGGAGAGGAAGAGCTTCCAGTTAAAATGTTATTACAGCTTGTTGAGGCGATAAAAAGCACAGAGTCTCCACAAACCCAGAGGCTGCTGAGGTGAGCAGATGTGCTCCGACACTTTCTGTAAAATTCAGCTGATGTAACGTCACATTGTTAGAGCGGCGCTCTCCGTCCCATCACAGTCGAAACCGTCAATGCAGAAACATGTTTTTACTAGAACAAGGTTCTGTCAGCGTGAGGAGATAATTAGCTTTCAGTTCATTTGTTTCTGGGGGAGACGTTTCAGGAAGTGTTTAATTTTTTTTTTCATCTTTATTTTTTATGTCTCAGTTTCTGAAAACATGGATGCTTCACACACAGCAGATCTATACAATCAGCACAGTTTCAAGATTAGTCACCAATTCAGTATCTGACCAAATGTCTCCCCTTCTGTTCCTGAGATATGACGGTAAAACATGATGATGTCACAGTCAAGCTGACCTTTGACCTTCATTATTTTATCCTGTTAGACATTTGTGTCAAGTTTGGTCAGAGTTAGTGAATCAATTTTTGGGTTATGGCCAAAAACATGTTTTGTGAGGTCACAGCAACTTTTGCCCTGTGACGCAACCACCAAATTGTAATCGGTTCATACTTGAGTCCAAGTGGACGTTTGTGCAAATTTGGTAGAAAAGGATCCCTTAAGGTGTTCTTAAGATATCTTGTTTACAAGAATTAAGATGGATGCAAGGTCACAGTGACCTTTGCTCACCAAAATCTAATCAGCTCATTGTTGAATGCAAGTAAAAGTTTGTGCCAACTTTGAAAAAAATCCCTAAAGGTGTTCATGAGATAGTACATTTACAAGAATGAAACGAATGCAAGGTCACAGTGACGTTAAACTTTGACCACCAAAATGTAATCAGTTCTTCATTGAGTCCAAGTGGACGCTTGTGCCAAACTTGAAGAAATTCCCTTAAGGTTTTCTTAAGATAAGGTGTTCACAAAAACGGAACATACGGATGGACAATCAGAAAACATAATGCCTTCAGCCACAGCTATTTCTGGCACGGTGGCATAAAACCACAAAAAAACAGTACAAAACAAAAACAAGACAAAAAGCCAAACCTTGGTGGCGCCCCGACCCTGACATGTACCCAAAGATCTCCATACAGTGTTAGCACAGCGCATGGATCCAAAATTTAGTAATAAATAGAAATGGTAATGACAGTAATTCCGCGGTTTTATCTAGCGGCACGTGCGTGTGTGTGTGTGTGTGTGTGTGTGTGTGTGTGTGTGTGTGTGTGTGTGTGAGCTATCATTTAAGAGCAGCACAAAGCGTGCCCCTAAAAAGTTACTTGCCTTCCCAACACGTGTGCACAGAAGTAACTGTAACCAAATCTGAGAGAAAAGTGCAGTTTGGATGTTCCAGGAATTTTCTGGAAATGAGTGTCAGTGTTGTCGCTGCAGGCAGGATGTTTGTACAGAGAGTAATGCACCAAAATCTGTACATATGCCACGTAATAATGAGCCAGTAATTCGTGAATAACCCACGTAATTTGGGAGGCTGAGATCATGTGACCAGCGTGCTGATGGGAGTAAAGACGGAAAGACGGCCCCAGTTAGGAGGCAGGTCGGGGTGGCTGATGGTCACAAAACACAGGACTTTCCCCAGCAGACCGATGTTCGCAACAGTGTGAACTTTGAGTCAGTTTATGGTATGGTATGTAACTGTAGGTCACGAGCCTAGCATCATTAATGGGGCGATAATTTATATGATTTTATATGCACCGCTGTTTCTTAGGATATCATATGAACAAATGTTCGAGGATACGTTGCTGCAGGTCACGGCACGACAACTAAAAAAGCTAGTAAAGTCTTGAATTGGGAAACAAGTCACATTAATTCTAGAGGTAAATTCAAATATCTCAATACTTGTCTTGGTTTGAGAAATATAAACTTTTGTTTCTTCAAAATCCTTTTTTCTTTCTTTTTTTCAAACGCTAAAATTCATCTTAATACAAGCAGCCACACGTGACGCACTTTGTTTAATTAAAACATGGTCTTAAACTACAATTTCAAGGAGAAATTACAGGATCAAAGAACAAGTCAACAATTATGAATTTGACTTTTTTTGGTACATGACAGTCAAAACACAATTGAGAAATTAGACTTGAGGGTTCAGTCACAGAATAAATAACATTATATCCGAGTTCTTGCATATTTAAGCTCCTCTATTAAAGACTGTGTGAATAATATCCGAACCTTTCCATTTATTTCTCTCCAGTAATAAACGAAATGAAGCTGAATTCGTGTTGAGCAGATCCATCAGATTACTTTCTCTCAGGTTTTTAATTTTAATCTAACTTTGTCACCACATGTTGATGATAAAACAATAAAATAAGAGCGATGGAGTGAAGAGCTCTCTGAAGTCTCTGAAACTGGTTTCTATAGTGTGCTGAGATGAATGCAAATAAATGGAAAACAACGGCTGCCAGGAAAAAACAAGACTGGATGAATGTATCTGTAATACTTCTGATTACATGAGATCTGTAGTAAATGTTGATATGGCCCTATAAATACGCTTTGTTTTTGTCCTGAGGGTTTGGACGCTGGTCTGCGGCGACGCTTGCTGGAAACCTGTCATTTCAGTTTGTCCGTCTAAACACAGACAGACGGACAGAAAAACAAGTTTCATCACGAGAAACAACGACTGACAAGAAAAGAAACAAGTGGAGTGCAGAGAACACAGACGGACAGAAAACATCTTCATGGAACATTTCTTATTTGGATAAAACTCCACAGAGGGTAACTGAGCAGGCCGGGGGTGGAGGGGGGAGACAAGGGGGGAGGAGGGCCTCCAGCCTCCCTCCTCCTCCTCCTCGTCCTGAGCCACGTATTGAAAAAAAACACACACGACTATTCATAGATCAAAGAGGCTCACACACATCTTGATACGTGCAAAAGCCCTCACTGCAAAAATCTCCCTCTTATCAAATACTTTCTGTTTGAGTCCTGAAAACTTCTTATAACAAGTCAAATAAAAATGGTGAAGCTGCGCTGCAACCAAGAACAATATAACTGAGTTTAAGGAACGTGACCTCAGCTCTTCGTGGACATTCAATGCAAAAGGTATCTCCAAGCCTTACGTCTGCTGGTATCTGCACTAGAATCAAGAACAACTCAAGTTGGTTTCATGACAAAGTTGGAATATTCTCACAGCACTCACAAATGCTTTCACTGCAAGAATCCTGAAGTAGCTCAGTCTTTAAAAACCTCGTCCTCTTATGACGTGAAAAACCTGTTTCCAACAGAAATCACCTTGTTCTAGCTACTTTCAATAAACTGCTGGTCGCCAGTGTTGGGCAGTAACGTGTTACCATAATAACATTACTTTTCCCAGTAATGAGTCGTTACAAAAACAAATAACTTGTTTAATTCCTTTTGTTTTCACTGCCCTACTGATTTGGAATCCAACAATTAATCACATCCCAAGATTCATTTTTGTAATCGTTGATGTATTTACGAATCAGTTGTAATGTACCCAGATGCACTTACAATAGTCTAGTCCCATTTGTCTTGAAAAACTCACTACAGATGGTCCGAAGCCTCCTCTCTTCAAATATGGAGTATGGAGCCAAGCCTCCCAGACAACAATCAAACCTATTCTATCACTATACAAACAGGCATTAAAGATACTGGACCAGAAACCAATTATGTGGCACCACTGCTTGATAGTACAGAAATATAACCTTTTAAGCTTCGAGAATTTTATGAAGTTTTCTTAAATTAATTTTTAAATGTGCAAACAACTTAGCACCTGCTGTACTATGTCCTTTTGTTACAAAAATAAACACAAGAAGGTTGGCCACCAGGGGAGCAGTGAATGGCAATTGTATAGCAGAGGGGCGCAAAACCAGTTTTGGCCAGTCAAGTTTTTCAGTAATTGGGACTCAATTTTGGAACGACTTATCAACTGAAATAAAAACACAAACTGAGTCTAAAACATTTAACAGAAAAGTGAAAGACTGGCTGAAGAAAAAACAAAAATGTAATCATGATAACAAGCAATAGAAAACACACACACATGCACACACAACACATATAGCCCACACACACAGACACATGTTGTTTTGTTTTTCTCCTTTTCACAAGGTTTAATGCTATAGGAAGCATGTTTTAAGATCGCATGTAACTGTATATTTTTATATATTTTATGCGATGTTTTATTAGAATAGGTAGCCTGATGAGGGACTGGGGTTGCAAATTAGCTATTTGGCTATAAACCTTTTATGTATCACATCTACAAGTTCTGTCATGGCTTTGCCATGTCATGTTTGTAATAATGTGCACTGTATTGTCCCTGCCAAATAAACTACAAAAAAAAAAAATATATATATATATATGTAATTCAGTTTTTAGTCCATAATGAATTATTTGCTCTCCAGCTCTCCACCCAATTTGGACAACTGTCTCTCTATCTAACGATTTATCTCTGTCTCTATGTTGATCTTTCTTTCTTTCTCAAATACGTCATGAAGTTTGTTTTCCAAGAGACCAACATTGTGCCCATGTTCTCCTTTTATACTGTTTGGCCAGCGAGCATGTGTGAAGCTAGGGGAATGCATTCATTAAGGGTGGAGTCCAGAGCAGGCCTTTCGCCAGGTGTGGTGAGTGCTGTGGCAAATGTGCACACCCACATTGGGTAGAAACGTGTGGTCATGAAAACATCAAGCTGGAGGACAAATAACTCATTATGGACTAAAAACTCAACTGTATTTGGAGAGAGAGGAGACTTCCAACTATCAATGGTGAGTTTTGCAAGAAAAGTGGATTAGATAGAATAAGTGTCTCCAGGCACGTTGCGACTGATTTGTCTATGAATACCAATCAATCTGAGTCAGAGTCGGTTCACACGGCTTGCTTGTAAGATAGAAACGCTTACTGTAAATTCAGCAGCTGGAAATATTCACAATATTTTGAATATGTCAAAAGGAAGGGTGACAAGAGCATGGTTTTTGAAAAACACAACCTTCATCCTCCTGAACCACTGACTGCAGCTGACGGCACAACAACGTGAAGCTCCAGGAAATACACCCCACCAAAGTCGAGTCCTCGTCGGCTGCAGCCTTGAACTGGCCAAACAACCCAAACTGGATTTCAATCATAGACAACAGCTACAAGAGACAAATAACTAATGAAGCTTGTGGCTGGATATGTGGTGGATGACATGACTGACTCTCCGTCTTTTAGACAGATCCTCTGTAAAATACCGGTCACAGGCGACAGGAAGTAAAAAAAAATCATTTGACAGACATATAGTCTGAGAAGCTCTTACTGGAGATTACTCTGATATTCACACAAAGGTGCAAATGTAAAATCTAAATTTTGAGGAAAAAGGACACCGTTAAACATTTTGCAGGATGTAATGGAAAAGTAATATAACAAGTCACCTTACTATTGGCAAGGAGCAAAAAGTAAAATGGCCATATTACGTTTGGAAGGACTAACGAGTTATAAATTACATTTTGGGAGGAACGAGTCCAACACTGCTGGTTGAAGAATCAAGAACGATGAGAGTTATGAGCTGATTAGCTTCAGTTACAAGTCGAAATATTCGGACAGAACAGGCAGATGTTGACATGTTTCAACACAAATTGACTTCCTTTAAGAATATTCTAGAGTCAAGTGTCAGTTTTCTTGATTTCAGAGCAGCAGTCAGTCTTATTTGATGTTTTTAGTCATACTGATACTAAATTCTGGAAGATTCTCAAATTTTTGGTACTTGCTGTTAAAACTTTAATACGTCCTGCAAGTTAAATCTGCAGATACGTTTAGAGTTAAAGGACAAAGTTCTTCTTATGTCAAGAATTCTCATGTTCAACATGTTAGTCCTTCTCTCAACACTGTCTGACTTCCTGTCTGTGTCTGACCTCACAAATGTATAGTTTCATGTTTAAAGGACACCTGAAAGCAGGTGCACTGAGGTCCAGAGATGAAGGTGACCCGGGCCAGACAGAAGGCTGGGAGGATTCAACATTTTTATTTAAATTGTTCCTATTCCTGCTTGTTTGGGTAGTTTAATTGGGTGTGGATTTTAAAGTATAAACCCTCTTGATATTCTATAGTTTTCCTACAGTCATTAAATCCCATATTTAGACCCAAACCAACAACGTTAGTCCGTCTCTCGACACTGTCTGACTTCCTGTCTGTGTCTCTCAGCTCTGAGCCCATTGGTTCCTACTGAACACGTAAATCTTTAAAAACACAAATATTTGCTCAGCCGGCCCCAAATTTCTTTCAGAGTTGATATTTGGTTGACTTAAGGCTGTGACGTCAGGTGACTCAAATTTAATGACAGGACAACGTCTAATGCCAACTAAACCGATGCAGAACGCTGACCACAGATGACGTAGACATTTTGTTGGTTTTAAGTTGTGTTGTTAAGTAACCAAAATTAACATCTCCAAGCGTCCCGTGCAGACGTCATGTTGACGTGGAATAATGACAGAACAAAACCCAGTGTCTACAAAACGTCACAACGTTAACGTCCAGACAACGTGAAACACTGAAATATCGTCAACCCAATTTTCATTTCAACCTGCCGATCAGTAATCTCCTCAAACAGCTGATCACTGTAGTTTTTATCAAACAGGAGGAAATAATGACTTTGACGGGGACTATTTTCAGCAGTGGATTAATCCACATTCGGTGCTCTAGTGAGTATTGGTGTCAGTGGGATGGTGAGTCAAAATAAAGTGTGATCACGGTCATGATCATGTGATCCAGTGACACAGTGTGGCTCACTGATGTGCTTTTAACAACAGTGGAGGACGAAGAGACATCAGTCTGTAGATACACACACTGCACTTGTTTTCCAGCCGCTCCAGGATGTGATGTGCGAACAAACATTTAGCCCATCCCCATGAATTCAGCACGACATTGCAATTTTGTCCAATCACCACGACTTCAAGGCAAATCTGACCAATGATCATAGTTTCCTGTGAGTGTCTCCAATCATAGTAGTCCCCCTCATAACGTCACCAAACTCACTTCCTTGTTTCTAGCAAGAAAACAAACATCAGTGACAGTGTTTGAATTTTGCATTGGAGCCAGAGTTTGGAGCCACTTCTACTGGAGTGCATGGAGCCGACACGGCAAGTTCCACTACAATCCATCAAGTCTTTGTTGTTTGACCGAAAAATCCTTCCACCAGACTATAAAAGACACATTACATTACATTATTACAATTATGTTTTTTTTAAATCGACACGTAAGCATTGGTTTTATTTGTTATTGGTCTCCAAACAGATCACGGCTCTGTCATTATGGGAGAAGGATGGGATCAGTACCGCACTCTGGCTCTGATGCAAAATCCAAACATCGTCACTGACGTCATGTCCTTTCAGATTTTATAGATTCTGTGGTCTCTGGTTATGAAGACGCAGACACGTGCAACACGAACGTCTCACAATTACCAATAAAATCACTGCATTAAACCAAACAAGGTGATTCTCTGATGTTCTGCATGAAAGCAGGGGTCAACTGTTTTGCACCGTGTGAAACTCTGGTGCAACACAAACACTTTTTAACCACAAAGCACACCTGGAGAGCGGCTGAAACTTGTGGACAAGAGACAAGACAAATCACCACAATGCATCTACTGCATGTGCTGAAGGAATCAAGGTGAGTTAGCCTGAATATGCAGGTTGGTGGTGACGTGAGTGTAAAGTCACAAACTCAGAGCAGTGCAGTTTTACTTCACTGAAACACGCTGCCTTCGATTTCTAAAGAATGAAACAAAAAAGAAACTATTTTTTCAATTTTCACCTCCTCCCCCAATTTTGCTGCAAAACAAACATCACAACATGCAGCACAATTTTTTGAAAAGCTGCTACAAAATCAGACACTTTAGGCCGCAACAATCCCAAAAACTCGACATCCTGGAGGGACTGAGAGAATCTTACTGTTTGAGTCTGAACATGTTGACAAGACGTGTGTGAAGATCTTCACTTTGAAAACAACCTTTCAAGTTCAACCTAAGGTTTTGTGTTAGATATGTTTAAAACTACAGGAAGTTGAGGAGGAGTTTTTTTGCAGCTGTCAGTAAATCTTCCTGTCAAATCTTCTCTGTCAGATTAAACCTTCAGCTCGGAGCTCTCACACTAAAGAGGAAACTGTATCTACGGGCTGCGCATTACAGCGCCAGCTGCATTGCTTTTTTTTTTTTTTATAAATATATATATATAACATTGTTCACCCTCCCTTGTCAAGGGGTCTGAATACAGCACATTGTTTCTTCTTGGAGACGGTCCAGGCGAACGGGTTTGTCTCCAAAAGCGCCTCCAGCCGCTCTGCAGCCAACCTGCAGCCGCTTTCTGAAATCTCACTCCAGGACGGCCGAGAACGCCGCCTTTTGTTATTTGTGGTTTCTGTTCGGAGCGAGATGTGTTTCTGTTTGTGTCCTCGGGCAGTTATTAGGACGACGAGCGGCTGCTGGACGGATGATGTGTTCAGCCTCCACACACACACACACAAACACACACACACACACACACACACACACATTCCACAGTGGATCTGCAGCTCGGCAGCTCTGGATGTTCGTTGCAGCCACATACCAACATTCCTCACAGCCCAGTGCAGCGTTTCAGCTTCCTGACCCGCTCACACACCGGCCTCCGCCACCGTTTCACACTCTGTCTGTCCGCCGCAAACAAAATCCCACTTAACAAGTCACTCGGTCTCATATTCAGCCTTAAAAACGTGCTTTTCTGCTGGCGGGCTGAGATAATCCCTCTTGTTCTCAGCTTTCCCTCCTCTCAGGAAGGTTTTCTGAAACAAAATAATCCTGTTTCTGCATCCGTGTCGAGAAAATGATTCAGGAAAACTAGTGATACACGCTGATTTATCCAGGAACATGAAATGATGTCAAACTAATGGCGGTTTGGGGCTTGTTTTAGGAGAACACAACATTGAAGGACTCCTTCACTGGATTGGAAATTTTCTCCAATTTCCAACTTAAAAACCTGCTTCAGTTTCTTATAACACAAGAAAATCAATCTTATTCTCTGTGCAGCTTCTGTTCTTTCAGGAATAAGAGAAAACAGAGCAGATAGCTTCGCACAATCATTGTTAAAATAAACTGATTTGTATCAGAATCATGAGATTATCTCAAACTGATGGCTGTGTGTGTTGCTCATTTTAAGAAAATAAAACATTTCAGGACAAGGATTTCTTAAGAATGTGAGCACTACAAACCACATCCATCAACACAAGTCATACTGTTTCAGATTAGAGCTTACAAAAAGGCTTCTGACTTTTAAAAGTCTAATCTGATCTAATTCAACCGTTCTGGTCGAATAATCAGGATTTTTTTTTTTTTTTTTAAGAAACTGGTGCTTGCATCCTGAAATAAGAAACAAAGCAGATCTCTGCAGTAAAAATGGAGGAAATGAGCCTTTAAAGGAGAAATTATTGATTGATTAGTGTTGGAAACATAAAGTTATCTCAACCAGTGGGCCTTTTTCAGGCCGTTTGAAGAAAACATGGGAATTTTCAGCTTCTGTAAGTCACTACATGATGTTTCTCACTGTTTCCACTTCAGCTCCGCATTTCTCTATGAACAAGTCATTTCTTTTCACATCTGGCCTCAAAAATGTGTTTCTGTTTTTCCAAACAAGAGCAAATTCTGCCAGTTGGTCTGAGATAATCTCTCTTGTTCCCAGTGCACGTTCTCTTGTTTCTGGAATTTATTTTGTCAGTAACGTTGCCTGTATCTCAAAGCTGCAGACACAAGCAGACTGCTGCATCTGTGTCCAGAAAACAAGACATTTAATTTGAGATGATATTTATTAGAAACAGGTGAAAATCATCTCATCTCTTGGCAGATTATTTTTCTTTAAGAACGTCAGATTGCGGCGGTGAATAAAAGGCCGCCTGGTTAAAATGTGGTGAAGAGGTTTCGAGGCGGACGTGTGACGCGGCTCCCCGGGGTTCTTTCTTCTGCCTCTCTTTTGGGGTCAGTCTTTCTTTCAGCGTTTTCCCTCTGAGGAAATCAGCGTTTCTAAACCTGCGAGGGGAGTCTGAGGGCTGGACCGAGGCTTACACGTTCCCCCTCTGCACCTTGGTGACAGATGTAATGGGCTCCGAATAACAGGCCTGTAACAACAGCCCCCTGAATAACAGTCATTTAGGGGAGCAATAATGGTAATCCTCTCTGCCTCCCTCCCCGTCTATTGACACCCACACCGACACACTGAGGGAATTATCGGCGTGTCACTCGAGCTCAGCGGCTCGCTGGTGAGGCCCGAATGAGCCGCGGAGACCTCGCCGTTAACGGCCAGTGATGGAGGAGGTGACAGAGGAGGTGGAGGACAACAGCAGCCTCACGAAACACACTGAGGAGGGAGATTTATACAAACTGTGCCTGCACACACACACACACACACACACACACACACACACACACACACACACACACACACACACACACACACACACAAACAGACACACCAGGATTCTGCCAAATATCATTTCAGGAGAAGTCACTGAAATCTGAGAGCCAATCAGAGGATCTCATCGCCCTCAGCAACCCTCCCAAAAACAACTAACATCACTGCACAACTAAAGAAGTGGCTCAACATTAAATGTAAATGAGCTCAATAACATAAGCTGTCACACAGACATCATCCATCAGGACTCTGTGACACACACATGACGTGAAGGATCATTTGTGCAGGAAACAGAAGTTGGAACCTTTCTACATCTGATAAGAGACATTTCTTAGTTCAGCGTCTCCTCTGACTCCTGCTTTATGTTTATTCAACTCATTTCTCAGTAGATTAAAATATAGTTCAGAAGACGAGCTCTCGCTGTGGGATCTTTTTTGGACAAATCGACAAAGTGCCTGTTTAGATTTCTTGCCTGCTTTTATTTCTTTATTCTTCTGTTTTTCTTCTTCGTTTCTACTTCTGCTTCTGTGACCACGAAACCAAAGATCTAGTCTATTTTTCACACAATCAAATGCCAAAAAAAAAGAAGCCAACTACAAACTAACATGCGAAAACTTAAATAACGTCTGCTGAGTTCGTCAGCGTCACACATGCCGCTACGTCGCCCACGAAACTGCGATAATCCTAAAGTTTGCTACAAAATCCCAAAAAGTGCCGAAGGCTTGGATAAATAAAAACATCTTTAAAAAATTAAATTATTAAAATTTCATTTGAGGACGCCCCCTGCTGGCTGAGGGGCACAACGCAGACGCACACTTTACTGAATCGTAACGTTTCCGATTTTGATTTTCTTTGAATCCAGCAGCTCAGCAGGAAACTCTCCAACATTTACACCTCATACTGTGTTATTGTGTTTTTTTAATTAGGAAATACAAATTCAAGTTTAACCTATCGACGTTTTTTTAAAGGAAACAGCAGTTTGGGCAAATATGAACTCAGAAATATATTCATTTATATCAAATTTGGGCTTTATGATGCCAAGTAAAAATACAGTGTTTGGTCCTGGCAGGTTGGATTGTTTGAGGATGGATAAACAGCTTCACTGAGCAGCTTGTCTCTCTCTCTCTCTCTCTCTCTCTCTCTCACACACACACACACACACACACACACACTTCTATTCAATGGTTGAAAATAATCAGAAATATCACAGGTTAATTTTAAAAAAGCAACTATTAAAAATTAAAACAATAAGCAAAAAGAAAAAAACGTTTGCTTAATAAGAATTTTTCAAACCAGTAAAAAAAATAAAAATCTGTTGAACTCCAACACATTTTTTGAAGCCCTTCACTGAGCTGGATTTATAAAAGCAACTCCGTCTGCTGATTATTGGTTTTACTGGCTGATAATCAGATTAAACGTTAAAGCTCGTGTTCGTTCCTGCAGCAGCTTCACATCGTCTTCAAACGCGCCTCACAACACACTGAAGCTCCAACCAGAAAATCAAGATGACAAATCAGTTTTGTGGAGAAATTTTGGATTCAAACAAAAGCCGCAGCAAAAATTAGACAAGTCAGAAAAAGGAGATGTAAAATAAACTCAACACAGCTGCAGGTTCCAGAGCGGATCCCACTCAATCATCTCCTTTCACTGTGTCACTGAATATTCTCTTAATTCACAGCCAGGATCAATAAATCCACTCATTTATAAATGCTTAAAATTAAATATCAATGAATTATTTTGTTTATGAAGAAATGTGTTTCAGGAATAACTAATAAAATATGACATCTAATTTCATTTCAAGCCAGTCCTGGCATGAAATGCATTTTTAATAATTTGTGTATTAAAACATGAGTGTGTGTCAGATTGTGAAATTAAAATATTAAAATATAAATCTGTGAGATTTCTTCAGTTTTAAATTCTATTTGTGTCTATTTGCTGTGGTTAATTTCAGGAGATTAAGACGATAATTCCTGCAAGAGGCAGCCAAAATCTGCAGCCAGAATCTCCATGAGGTCACACCCAAAAAAAAGCTCTTAAATCCTTTTTTTAACCTCTGACCCTGAACACAACACTATGGCAGAAAAGGGGATTTTTTTTAAAGAGGACAATTAGGTCAAATTTAAGTTTGTGGTGGAGACATATGCAAAATGGTTTTATTTAAATTGAGGATTTGGAGTGGAAATAAATCAGAAATCATCTGGTCGTCAGTCTGTCACGTGTGGGTTTAAATAACATTTTGTTGGTGATGTTTTTGCTTGCTGCAGGTCTGCTGTGTCACCTCAGCTCACCTCTGACACAAACACTTTGGTTTGTTTTTCTGCAGGGACACATATTTGTGTCGGGCCTGAGGTTCCTCTGTGAGGCCTGAGCAGCAGCAGGAAGGAAACAATTAATGATCAAATCCACTTTGGTTTTTACAGACCAGGATCAACCTGCAGTGTTCAACACCAGCAGCCGAAAAGAGGGACTGAGACCCCGCAGCTGACAAACCCCTCCACCATCACACACAACCACACAAACTCTCCTTTCTGCGCAAATATGAAGCCTGTTTGGCTCACGGAGAACAGGAACAGCGTGTCATAAACTGCCACGGCTGTGAAAATGAAAATCTTTCCGTTGCATGTGTCAGTGCAGCTAAAGTCAGAGCATGTCGGCGAGTGGAGTTGGAAAGTTTGGAGGTAAAGAAAACAGAAATAACCAGCACCTTTACGCGTCCGGGTTTAGCGCAAGTTATAGCTTGAAAAAAGCTTTACAGGGAGGTTACGAGGGAGACCTCCAACAAGAACACCGACAGCCCCCTAAACTGTGAGCCGCAGCTCCGGGCAGGCTGGCCGGGCAGCGGGAGCCCGAGCGGGGCTTCAGTCAGAGCAGCAGCCGGGACAGAGTGTGCGTGCAGCCCGCGGACACACAGACACAAGCAGCGGCTCAAACCTCCACAAACAACTCGGACACACGCAGAATGTGCGGGAAAAGTTTCCAACAAAAAGTGCGCAAAGACAGGAATTATTGCTCGGTGCTAAATAATTAAATGAAGGAGCCTGTCCGCCATGTGCTGCCGCGGAGAGGAAGACGACAGTTTAAGTGAGAGAAGAGTTGCAGTGTGCAGACTATAGGAGCAGTCTATAGAGTCCATACAGTCAGAGGCTATAGGAGAGCTGCAAACAAACACTGTTAAACACACTGGAAAAAGTTTGAAAGCTCACTCACCTGTGTTAAACATAGCGGAGAATACATATCTGTCGGATCTAATCTTAGATCTGGAAGGTGTGTGTGTTTATGTGTGTGTGGGGGGGTTACAGTAACTCCAGCCTGTGTGTGTGCGCGTGCGTGTGCGCAGTGTGTAGTGTATGTGTGGAGAAAAAAAAGGAAAGAACAGAAAAAAAGAAGGAGTGAGAGTGAGAGAGGGGGAAATAGAGCCCTCCTTTTGCCCCCTTCGCTTTCACATTTCCAACCAGGGCTGAACTTTGACCCCGCCTCGGGTTACATGTACTGTCCGGACCTGTTAGAGGCCCTCCGCCGGGGAGCGCACAACTTTCAGCCCAGACACGATGAACATCTCCAGCAACAAGAGGAAAAGTCCCGTTAGAAAAACTGAAAATTAAAAAAAAAGAAGAAGAAGGAGCAGAATCACAGGGCAGCCCGGTGTGGTGTCGGTGCCGGGGGGCGAGGCGAGAGCGGCCGGTGCTGGTGGACGGTGCAAATCTCCAAAACGTCCCGAAACTGCATCTCAAACCGCCGGGGATCCGCGGCGACCGGCGGACCTCGGCAACATGTCTATCCGTCCTGCGGTGCGCTGTGGCCGGCGTGCGGCGGTGCGGCTCCTCGGTGCTCGGGACGGAGGGCGCGGTGCAGCAGCAGCAGCAGCAGCAGCGGTGTCGGCGGAGTCCCGGGAAAAGAGATCTGACGAGGAAGAAAGAAAAAGGCAACACGGGATCCCTGAGCTGCCAGACGGCCGCCTCGCCTCTAAAACAACCGACAGCTGCTTTCCGTTAATTTATCTCCAGCGGGAGGACACGGTGAAGCACAGAGAGGGGAGAGAGAGAGAGTCGGTGTGCTGTCCCGGACGCAGAGAGGAGCGCCACCTCCTCTCCGCTCCTCTGCCTGTCTGCTGCTGCTCCGAGCTCCGGGACCTCCGCTCGCTCCGCCGCCGGACTGCGTCGGTGTGTGTGCGGCCGCGGACTGTGCGCACTGACCCTGCAGAGTCCCAACTGATCACACACTCTGCTTATTGATCACAAAGAGAAGCCATCGATCCTCCTCGCGCAGTTTCACAAGTAGAATCCGGTGATGCCGCTGCTGTGCGTGTGTGTGTGTGTGTGTGTGTGTGTGTGTGTGTGTGTGAGACTGTGTGTGAGACTGTGTGTGTGTGTGACTGTGCGTGCGACAGAGTTCCTGTGTGCTCCGGGATCCCGCCGCTCAGAAGAACACTGAGATGAAACTGATCAGTCTGTGATCTTATCGATCGGGATTGATTAGACTGCACGGGGTGGACATTTCTCCGCAGCTCGGATCTTCTGACGAAGTGTTTTCACTGCGTTCATAAAAACTTAACGGGCTCCGGTGTGCAGCGGAAACAACACATGGGTTTTAT
The DNA here is from genome assembly GCA_035609425.1 of Epinephelus awoara. NCBI lineage: Eukaryota > Metazoa > Chordata > Actinopteri > Perciformes > Serranidae > Epinephelus > Epinephelus awoara. The sequence continues at coordinate 40,696,136 of CM069303.1, read as the reverse complement.
AGTTTTACGCATTAAGGAGGCGAAAGTGGAATAAATCCAGCAGCAGAGCGCGCGCGTGCAGCGGAGAGCCACTTTGTGTGGGATCAAATGAAGTTGTGTCTCCGCGGCTCCGCCACAGTCCTGCGTGTCTCTGCACAAGTTTAGGATCGTAACTCTCCGGCTGGCCGCCTCTCCTCTCCTCCTCTCCTCCCCCCTGCGCTAAATCAAGTCCAAGTCCAGCCTGCAGCTCTGCAGCTCCGCTCCCTCTCAGCCTCACTCACTCCACAGGCTTTTTTCTCTTTCCTGTCCCGGTGTGTGTGTGAGTGTGTATGTGTGTGTGTGGGGGGGAGACAGAGAGAGAACAGCCTGTAATCCGGTGCTGTATATTTTGTGTCCAAACGGCACTTTTAAACCACCACAAAGCCGCTGAATCTCCGAGCTGCGCTAAAACGCACCAGCAGCCGCTTCAGTGTGAAGTCAATCAGGAGCTGACAGTCAGAGGAGGAGATCTGACAGGATCCACTCACTGCTCCGACACACTCTGATCACAAACCTCCCACACACGAACCCGTCAATTATCATTATTATTATTATTAATACCATTATTATTATCAATAATACTTTCTGAGGCTGTTGGAGCAGAAATCTGATTTACATAACACTCACACACACTTACATAATATCAGTGTTGAGATATTGCCAATCAGCTCAGTCTTATATAAAGGTGCAGCACGTGACCTCCTGACCTCTCACAGACAGCAGGGGTGGGAATCATTAGAGGCTCCAACATATTATCATGTACATGAGTCATGATACAATGTCACTGTGATTTTAAACATGTTGTGATACACTGTGATCCATCTGTGACACAGAATGTTAATGTAGAGTCAACACAAATGCCCCAGATTGTCAGAGCGACGTAAAAACTTTATGTTCGCGTGACGTAAAAACTCATCTCTCGTGAGCGCAACATCATTTTTTATGTTAGGTCAACAGTTTTTGACTAAAATGTGTAAAGCTGATTTTGCCTGATTAGTTTAAGGCCAATAAACATCACTGTCATCGTGCACTTTAACATGTTGTGGCATTTCGGGGCTACATCTGTGGAGTTTCCCAGCATGCCCTTTAAGAAAACTGTGTTTCAATGTGTTGTAAATCACTCACGTTACCCACTACGCATTAAAGTGATTCATGTTGCTGGTTCACAGTGGTTCTGATGAGTTACAGATGTGACCAATGTTGTGGTCTTACTCACAGTTAGTGACGTCCCGCCTGCGTGGCCACGACGATACTTGACATAAACTTGTATTAATTAAACTGGTTCAGAATTAAACGCTTTGCCTTATTCTTATTCAAAAACTTTAGCTCACCACTATATATTTTTATAGTTCAATGAAATTAAAAACAAGTTGTTGTGAAATGTGTACTCACTGTGTTTACGTTCATATGACACAGAATTAAATGCTCAAACAACCACAACAAAAAGTTACGTTAAAATGACATAAACTTCCTGTCAGACAACGGTCACGTGACACATTTATTTTGTTTTAGTGCAAACTGTTCCAAAGAAATGTTTCAGTTGGGTGAACAAACTGAGGTTTACAGTGCACTGCAGTACAATACACTGCAACATGTTACCCTTTGCTCAACTACATATTTTGTCCCCAAAGGGAAACTTTGTCAACAGTTTATTTAATAAGGTTTTCAGTCTCACTTCAGTTTTACAGCAGCAACATTTTTTCTAGTGAACTGTAAAAGCAACTGATAACATTATTCTCGAAGGCTACCAAAAGTTTCACTTGTATTTTTAATATTAATAATTTATTTAGAAACAAAATCAATACTTAGTGTCCATGTTAGGATACAAAAACATCAGGATACTCCGCTGTATCGATTTTCCCACCTATGTTTTATTATTTTACGCTGTTTTACCTCCTGGTGTTGATGCACCTTACACCTTAGAGTTTTTCTGGTTTTGCCTCGATGCTTTTAAACAATATTTCATTTCAACTGTGCCTTTTTTTTTTTTTAAATAAAATTTTGGAGGACAGCAAATATCTGAACTTGGTCTTGAGCGGTGCACACAGAGCGAGCACCAGAACAAAGTGTTTCCACCTGTTGACTGGAGGAAACGACGTCAAAATACTCGAGTAAAGGTGGAAGTTTCACTTTATGTAAAGTAAAGGACAGAAATATGACTGAAGCATCAGAGGTATTGATTCTGCAGCTTGGAGTTCTTTCAGAGTTTGAAGTTACTGCCAAACAGTGTACGCAGTCTCATAATAAAAGATATGTACATGTAGTCATGTTTGTGAAGGAGAAGGAAGGATAAATATTTCTGAAATGTGGTGGCGGCAAAATAAAAATGTGTGTTTAGTCCCGTCACAGCTTTGCATGTGAATGTGTCGGATGTTTGTGTGATCACAGTGAGGCTCCACTGTTCTCTGCAGGTGTTCAAACTCATGAACTGAACTGGAGTCAGTTAACAGCGCCCCCTACATCACACCCACACAGCTTACAGTAAAACAGGCAGAAAGAAGCACCAGACAAACCCAGTGCCACACTATCAACACTGAAACACATGAATAAATTAAATGTTTGGAACTTTTATAAGTGAAAAATCCCAAACTGACACGTTGCTGCACAATCTGGGACTTTTAGATGCTTCACCTCCACAGAGATGTTACAAACGATGGGAAGTTAGAGGGATTTTAAAACACTATAAAGAGCCCTAAAGTCTCACCTGAGAAGCACAGACACACCATAAAAGTCTTTACAGGAACATAAGAGGAATATTAGTCTGTAGAGATACCACAGAAGTTACCATAAAAACCCAGTCAAGCCTCTATAAAGCCACAGACACTGTGTGTGTCCCTATAGGACCATTAAAGATGATACAAGAGGAGATCAAACTCCACAAACAGAAACATAAATCACCTCCAAGAACCACAGACGCACTGTGAAACTGGATACGCAGATATGAATGTTCGACACTGTGGAGAAACCACAGGAGGTGGAGACACCACAATAAAGTCACTGTTACGCTCCACAAAGGGAAGAACAATAGATTACACACATAAAACACCACAATCGTTATAAAGTGACCGCAGACGCACTCTGAAACATCACAGCACGATTAAAGGAAAATCAGGAGACATTAAACTACCATTAAATTCCCTCTGAGCACCACACACACACACACACACACACACACACACACACACACACACACACACACACACACACACACGCACACACAGTCCTCTCAGGGAAGATATTGATATTTGGGAGATAAAAATGTAATAAAGTTAAATAAACTGACTAATAAGTACAACGGAGATGTTTTAAATTCCCACAGGGATGTTGCTTTGAGATAAAACCTCATTAAGTGTAATAAAGTCACTGTGAACAGACAGAAGTGACACACGAGGGGATCATAGACTTATTAGGAATAGTGTCAGAGATAAGACAGTGGACAGCACAGACAGACAGGGACACTCTGGGGATGTTATATCCTTATAATGGGTGATTATAGTGTGAGAAAGTGCAAAAAAATAAACAATAAATGAAGTGGGGGCTTTAAAATCCACACATTTATAAATTTAATGTAGTTTAAAGTCAGAATTAAAGATATAAAGTGAATAAATAAATGTATAATAACGACAAAAGGGAGATAACAAACTCCCCATTGTGCACCACAGACACTGTGGGAATATTACAGTGTTACAGTGAATTAAATTACACGTTATATTACAGTATTATTAAATATTAAATTGATATTATATCAACAAGAATGTACAATAAAATCTCTTTAAACTCAGTTTAGTAGCTGTTAGTATGAAAGTGATGAGATAAGACATCATAAAACACAATGAAGTCACTATAAACTTAATTACACACACACACACACACACACACACACACACACACACACACACACACACACACACACACACTTCAGTGAATATGATCCTCTCCACCGCCTTCATCAGCAGAGCCAATCAGGAGCGGCCACGTCACAGCTGCGAGCTCTAACCGCCTTTTAATTGGACGAAACGGAGGAGTTTGAACGTGCAGAGCTGCTTCTGATTGGACGACAAATTAAGGTAAAAGAGAGACGTCACGTACGCGCACACGAGAACGCGCTTGTTGACTGCATTCCTATTAACTGTCACAAAATGATGACACAACTAATACTAATACTAATAATAATAATAATAATAATAATAATAATAATAATAAAACATTTCTCTGAGTGCCAAAACACACACTGACCAAACTCTGTGAGTAGATACAGATTACAGATTATAGATTACAGATTACAGATTACAGATGAATGCATCAGCAGACACACATGATCAAGTGTCAGAGTTAGACTGATACTTGCGCACCATTGCAAACACTGAGCGCAGGTGAAACTTCAGTCTGGATGCGTCATGTCCGGCGGCAGCGGAGCCTCTGAGGTCTGAAGAGGAAAACTAGGAACAGTCTGAGAGCAGAAATAATCCAGAGCGGACCCAGTCTCGGCTCGGCTCGGCTCGGATTGGGTCACAGACTTTACAGAAGTTGCATCACTTCAGTTGTTTGTTTATCTCCGCAGCTCCTCCTCCTCCTCTCCTTCTCCCTGTCCCGCTGGATCCACATAACCCGGTTCAGCTCGCCGTGACCCGGTACAGCAGCACCGTGGATCAGCCCGGGGATCCGCTACAGCCCTGCGGCGCTGCGTGCATCGTGCTGCAGGCGGCGGGGAGCGCTCCCTCCCTCCCTCCCTCCCTCCCGGACGGGACGCTCAGCGGAGCGGAGTCGGTGCACCGGCGGCTGCTGCTGATTTACGGCCGCTGCACATGGCTCTGTCCCCCCGCGTGGACTTTCTGATGAGCGCTGCGCTGTGACGGCCGTGCACGAGAGTGTGACGGGGAGGAAAAGTGCTGTCGGTGCAGATCTTTGGGGGGAAGCTGAAGCTCTGCAGCGGACCGACCGGGACGCACCGGCCGAGGCTCCACGTGCAGATGACACACCTGAACTGTTACCTGCATGGACTGCCTCAGATCCGCTAGAAATCTGACGGATGAGGCGTTCATTGACCCTCAGTAAAGACCGAAGCTCAGAGTCAGTCCACTTTAACACAAGAACTTCATAGTTTGATGTTGTGAAGGATAAAAACTTACACACAGAAACATGAACAGAGTGTCTGTGTCAGATTACCGCTTTAAATGTTGTTTCACATGAGAAGGATCTAAAACTTCAAACCTGGTTGAAGGTTTAAAGTTCATTCTTGACCAAACACACTCACCACGGGGTCCATTTAGTAGCTGTTCTGGAGCTTTCAGTCTCCTCAGCAGATGAAGTCTGACCTGCTCATCATCACGTTTAAACTGAAATTCTTTTTTCGAAAGATTTCTCGCTGTCTGCTGATGAAGACTGTGAGATGACATCAAAAGCTCCAGAACAGCCCTGAAGGAGTAAATAACCCCTATGATGTCACAGTGATGTCATCAGGGTTATCTCCCAGTGTCAGCTCTGAGACAACAAACGTCTAACGCGGAATTCACTCCTGCACTGAATCTACGCAGAGCCTACGGTGTAACATGACGTGCACCTCCCCAGAGATGCAACCACACGTCCAGATAAGAACAAGTGCTTGTCTGTGAATGCTGCAAGTTATAGTGAAGCTGATTTGTGATCTTGTGTTTGAAATGTTTAAAGTGTGTTTCGGATCAACTAAACTTCACAGCACTTTAGAGAAACCTCTGCCGCCAACTAGTGTTTTGGAGGTGTACCTGCAGAGTGACACAGACACACCACCTCGTGGGTATAAATCCCCCTCGATGTGTTGTCTGTGTGACAAACTGGAGGTGTGGAATTTGAAAGACGTGGTTCTTTAGCAGACAGGGAGGCTCCAGTGAAAGACACTATCCAGGTGTATCATGGGAAATGTAGGATATAGGAGTTTGACCTGTAACTATACCGACTAAAAGTCAGAATGTGGACCTTTGATTTTATGAAACCGCAAAACAAATCACTGCTGTAGCTCTTCATTTGGACTTCATTAGTCTGGTAGCAGACCTCAAGTTTTGTTCTGATTGGCAGCTCTTTTCTTTGGCCGGAGAAACGACCGAGCCAATCAGAGTTTTATTGGCGGGATTAGGAATGGGTGACGCCATCGTCTTGTGCCAGAGCAGGAAAAATGGTCACAAAAAAGGCGACAAGTGGGGAGGAGATGGACGAAGCTGTACATTTTCAATCTTGGAACACATCAGCTATCCTGTCTGTAAGTCTGTCAGTGTCGTGGTGCCGTGCTCCCTTTCTCTTAATTAAACAGATCGGAGTCAAAATAAAATGATGAAATTGTCATTTTAACACTTTCCTACTGATGACAAAGAGACGAGAAAATGGAAGCTGATAAGGTATGTTACAATTCTTAAACAAAAGATGAAAACAAAAGTTTTAGCGCTAGTGCTAATCTTAGCTATCGCTAACTGTTAACTGTCAACGCGTGCACAAGTCAAACCCGATCCTTCCAGATATCCTTGATAAAAGCTCAGGATTTTTAACTGTGTTTCTGTCCCAAACAAGCAAGAGCACATCTGACATCACTGAGTATGTTAACATGCACAGAATAGTATTCCTACAAAACTGTTCACATAGCTAATGAAAATTCATACTCTGCTAATATTCCTGTTTACACTCAGCTGTTAAATTAACAGGGAACGAAGCACTGCGGCATTGTAAAAAATACTAGGCTTGAACCTGGAGAAAGTATTTTGACAGTGTGTGACGTCACGACTTAATGACTTGAGGTTCTGGTGTAGCCAGCAGATACTCAGGCCAAGACTTCCTCTTCCATTTGCTGTTCAGTGTTTACAGTCTGATCGGCAACTTGAGACACTGTTAGATGTGTCAGGATACCAGAAATTTAGCAGTCGATATCAGTAATGGTAAAAATTCTTGATGCCCAGTTTGGTACCACGGTAAAGAACATAAACAAAAGAATAAATCAATGTGCTTAAACGTTACATTTCATTTAAATGTTATTGTTGTTGATCCCTGACGATCTGCCTGGAACACAAAGTACTAGTCCACGTGTGTTCATGTGATCTCCAAACACGCAGGGCTCAGAGCAGAATAGATGCTCAGTGTTTCGTCAGGCTAAAACACTTGTAGGTGTAAACGCTGCCCCGTCAGGTCTGGAAGAACTCCATCAACGGTACCGGAGACAAATGAGTCAGATTTTCAGGATTTTGGAATCAATTTGGTCCCAAAGTATCGGTTCTCATGACATCCCTAGACTCTACATACAACGTCATGTCACTCTATAAACAGAAATTTTAAAAAAGCAAAATTTAAAAAAGCTAAATTAGACAAAAGCCGATGGGTTCTGTGATTGCATTTTGAACAGTGCATCCGTCTCTTCTGCTCTCCACATGAACTGTTTACCTGCATGCAACCAAAGCTCACTCAACCCTGATTGGTCAAAACTACTCAGACTACAAACAGAGAATGTTTCTGACACCAAGATTGCGTCCCGATGCCGTCAGGTTCTCTATTCATATGGAGATATCTGTTTAATAGATTAAATGAGAACTACATCAGGTCAAATGACTGTGTTTTAAACTTGGTTCCTTTTCAGTCAAAACTGTGTGGGATGATTCAAATCTGTGTTCAGATAAACTTCCTTCCCCTCGAAGTATCTCCACATAAAATCCTTCATTATTCTCCGTCTCAAATCGTCATTAGAATTCACTGAGACAGAAGCCTCGCTGTAAATGTGAAGTAAGTCCTGTGAAGCACCTGTTTGTTAGAAGCTCTTTCTAAATAAATCTGCGCTGACCTCAGCTGATCTCTTCTTCTGCAGGTTTTCAGTCCTCCAGGCGCGGGCGGAGCTGCAAGTCGTCTGAGGTTAATGAACAGAAGCTTTTATGTTAATAGAAGGACAGCCGGCGTGATTTAACAAGACAATCTGCAGATTTACTTTGGCTCAAACACATCTGAGGCTCCACGTTATTAGTCGGCTAAACAATGAAGGTCAAGACAAAGAGAAGGTAATTAGATTACAGCAATTAAATTGGGTTTTCGATATGATCAATAATCCTAATGTGTAATCATGGATTACTCGCTCCCGACACGAGACTTTCACAGCAGAGCTGATTCCTGCTGAGAAGAATCTGTTTGTGTTTTAGCTCAGGTGAAAACAGGTTCATGGTGTAACAGAAAGGCTGCGTTCACACTGAAGATTAAAATCTGACTTTACCCCTCAGATCTGTGGTTTCAGTGACAGTGTTCAATCTGACATTTTTAATTTTGATTTTAACCTCCTGAGACCTGAGCTGTTGTTTGGTTTGCGTTCTTAATTTCTCCTATCTCTCTGGCATCAGTAGGACCTGAGGAGTATAAAAAACTGAACACTGTCTTTGAACAGGAAGTAGTAGATGTCCTCATATGGTGACCATGGGTTTGTTGTTATTGGTGTATTGTATGTAATAAAGTGTTTATGTCAATGCCTGAACATCGTTGTGCAAAAAGAAAATTGCAAACAGTGCCACATTTGTCGCATGTATTGTAACTCTATGGGTTAAGGCGAGGCAAATGTATTTATATAGAACATCTCACACCCAGAGTTCTAGTCAAAGGTCATCACAGTCCAATCACAAAGGCTGCCTCAAAGGACTGTACCAACAATAATGTCAATTCACTTTCAGTTTAATCACTAATGGCCAATATCACAGTTTGCCTCAGAGAGCTTTACAGCATACAACATCTATCTCTCGTCCTTGGACCCTCACAGCAGATGCAGAAAAACTGTCTTTAACAGGGAAAAGCAGGGTCACTGTTCAAGTCTAAAATTGTTCATTTCAACACCTGGACATGGCCGAGCAACACAAACACTACAAACAATGCAACATTACTACATTACTGTGAGGTGTTTGTTGACCTTACTGCCCTCTGGCAGGCAGCACAGGAGCATTAAAAGCAGAACCAACAGACTACAAACAGTTTCTTTTCCTGGGCCATCAGGACTCTGAACTCCCATACCTGATATTTATTCCCAGTCTGTGTGACATTACATACGTTCAGTGCAATAACAACATCTGCCTCTAATTATTGATTATTGTCTATTTTATTTTTTATTAAATGCTGATGTGATTCAGGTATTTTTTTTCTAGGCTGTCGCTTGGTTGTACCTTTTAACTTGCACTAACCCTAACCCAACTCTGTATGATTTTTCCATGCTCTATATTTTTGTATTACTGCAGTATTTACAGACAAAAGGACACTCCTAGTTTGACATAAAGTTCCAATGTCCACAAAAGAGTGCTTTCTAATTAACGGCGTTTTAGGTTGTTTCTATTGCTAAAATTGGGCAAACTCGTATGCCACATCAAACTTCAAATGTTATTAAGCATAAATCAACAAGTTTCAACTGTATAATTTGATCAGGTTTTGGACCTTGTCCGTTGTTGTGCCAGAATCAGCTGCAGACTGACTTGGCAGAGACGGCTGCCATCTTGTTTTTACATGGACTAGTGTACTGCAACCCAGTCTCATCCCAACTTGTCACATATTGGCATGTGGTCAGTGCCGTTCACGTCTACATATTACACACTGGGTATCCTCCTGTGTTTGTTGTTGATGTTCCAGGACAGCGTGTCAATGAATGCAGCGCAACAAAGGACATGGTTAGGTTTATACAATAAAACATGTAGGTAAGCGCTCCCAGGTAAAAGTCCAGGTTTGTTTGACCCACCCACCGCCCCTCCCACCCTCTGTATAGGGATTTCCAGCTCCTTATATTACGTTGTCACTGGCGAAGTTTCATCCTGACGCCATCCAGTAGCGTATCATAACACCACAAACGGTCGCATTTGGTGTCAGTGTTTGACACCGAAATCACTCACGTTTTTTGACGACTTTGGAATAAGGCTGTGTATTGTGCTAGATGGCATGTAAAGTGTCTACAAACAGATGAGGATGCAGGGTCGCGGGACATTAATTATTTTCACACCTATTTAGCGTTAAGTGTCCCGGTGTTGAGTCTTGGTTTTATTCATATTCAGGATCAGACATTTACATGCAGCATCAGACACCTGGTTCTTCATCACCCAATGAAAACAGATATAAACCTCTGATGGTGAGGGTTAGGCTTTGTGGTTTGAGTTTGTATTATTTCCACTAAGTTGTAGCGACACATGTTTTTGTGTTGATGTCCGGATGTTTGCAGAGCGTTGTGTAGATTCAGCCTTTATTTCCTCCACATCTCATTTCTGGTGAATTTCTTAGAGCTTCACAGGGAGCGACAGCAAAGTTGGCAACCTGGAATTTCAAGGTTTTGTCTGACATGTTTCTCAAAATTGAGAATATGGTTACTCTGTGACGATTTATTAACATTATGTGGGGTGTTTTTTAAGTTACATGCATTTCTTTGACGTCTTATTTTGAAAAAAAAAGTTTCTATCTGCAAAATCAAACTAACATGGTTCTAACATGGTGCCCGTTTTATACCAACATCAAATGGGCTCTGTTCTGGTTAACACACCTAATTTCGAACCATTCAGATCATTTCCACCAAAAATAAGTTGGTTCAGAACCTAAAGGCTGGTTGTTGGAGACGTTAAGTGAGAAATTATCAGAGAAAAAGAGTGTGCAGTGGACTCATTTATCGTTGATCTGAGCTGGTGTTTGGATAAAAACTAATATCTGTGATAGCAAGAGTCCTGAACTGAACCAGTTTTAGAAGTGGTAATGTCTTTTCTAATCGTCCCGCACCGCTCAGTGCTGATACAAAACCAAACCTGATACTGCCGTCATACCGACCTGCTGCACTTACACACTGGAACAATTTCTACAGCAGCCAACAGCCATTTTATTTACCTGCCGTACAGATCTGTAGACAAAATATCTGGAATATCCTTTTACTTCATCTGTCCCACTGTCTGTGTGATTCAGTCCTGGTTAGATGTATTCATGTAGCTGCTGCTGTCTAACCCAAAGACAACTATTGGTCCCTGGAACAACGTGTTTAATAACCAACCATTCCTACCTAAAATTGACCTCAACACTGAATCAAATATCTGGCGCTGACCTTTACTAAACCTGCAATGCTTTTTTAAATCTGAAGAAAAATACGATTGGTCCTAAAACAAGAAATGAACACTGTAAAAATGACACCGAAAAGAATTAAACTTTCTCATACATATAGACACTAATTATATGATTTTAAAACACATTCCAACTGAACTGTTAGTATTCATTAAAAATCTTAGTTTCTTGTCACATTTTAAAAGATAAAGCCTCATAACTCCAAGCACATAAACCTGTCCCTAAAAACCCCATGCACAAAACTGACAGGATTTAAGTACTGTACATTTAAGATAAATCTAGGGTGTTTGTTATTTCATGTATGAGAGAGACTTGTTCCACAGATCAGTTTTACTGTTAAGAATGCAAAAACTCTGAAGCTCAGTCGATATCTAAAAACTGCTCAGAACGCAGACAGAAGCTTAAAATTCAGATTTGGCGAAGTGTATCCTGCAAACATCTCTTTAGGGTTGTAGATCATCATGTTATTTATCATCATTTATATATATATATATATATATATTTTTTTTTTTTTTTTTTTTTTTTAACTGATAAATCAAAATAATAAGTGAAGTTACAATGATCAGAAACCAGGAACGTCTGGATTACAGGCTCATAATTATGCTTCTGATTCTCCAGAGGCCCAATCAGACCTGCAGTTTACTGCACTAATGTCCGTGCAAACACACTGATGTGCTGTTTTACTGCAGAGAAAAGGCGTCGTAGTGAAAGGCAACAAGAAATTTATGTTCTGTGAGAAAATGACATTAAACATTAGAAGAAGAATCTGATATTTTCTGATATCATCTCTTAAAGATCCCCTGACAAGTGTTTGATCTGCTCTCATGACCTCAGACGTCTCAGTACAAAGTGTTTGTCTAATTAAATGAAACCAATGTGTCAGTAAAGCAGCCTGAGGCGCCATCTAGAGCCAACCGACTGACACTACAGCACTGTGTGTGTGTGTGTGTGTGAGCAGCATGAAGCCTGCGCGGTGTTAATCTCACGAGGTCCAGCTGATCATCAGCATCCAAATATAAAAGGATCACTGACTCTACAAATATTTCAGACTGAATATAAAAACAGAATTATTGTGTAAATAAAGGCAGAAAGAAATATTAAAATGCATGTGTTTATTTAAATGTCACATCCCTCAAACTGTGATAAATTTCAATTTTACAACCAAAATTGCACATAAGAATAAATTAAGATAATTCTATTTATTTTATTCATCACATTTTCTTACTGCAAGATAAACAAAACCAAATTATTTCACTGAGTATGTACCGAATTTTTTTTCATGAGCAGGATAAGAAAAATTTAAAAATGATAACTCTCATTGAGACAATTAATTTTGCTTTGTAAAAGACGTGAATCTTTTTTCCTTTGGATATATTCTTTAAAATATCTATACTCATAATTTTTAGGTAACTGAAGACAAAATAATGTTTGAAATACATCAAATGTAAATCAAAATATTTCAGCACAGCCTTTAGTGATTCTGTTGATAAATTAATTATATTTAATTCCAGTGGTGATAATAAAACAATATCGATATGAATGTCTAAAATATTCAGATTTTTCAAATATTTCAACACGTGTTGAATTCCATCAGAAACAGAAGTGAAGGGATGATATGACTTGAAGCAGCTGCACGTCATCTATAATCCATCCTGTCATTCATTCATTCATTCATTCATTCATTCACACAGACTGACTGAGACATTTTCCCTCGCTGCCAAAAAGCTCCCAGCATGATACGGGACGAGACAAAGAGCTTCCAGAGAGTAACACCGCCCGGTGACAGGTGACAGAGCGCTGAGTGTGATTTTTGTTTTTTGCATGAAATTAAATAAAAGTTAGCGAGTGAAAATGTTCATGGCTTCATGTGTGTGTGCTCCTTCTGTCTGAGTGAGGACCAGGTTTCACCGTGAGGAAGATTTCTGCAAAGCGACAGAGGAGTTACAGGAAGAGTTTTATCTGACGAGGGAGCAGACTTAATAAATTAGAATAATGTTTGGATGAAGGTGCAGGGTCAGAGGATGTATTAGACCAAGAGGGTCAAGTGTAGAAGCACAAACCCGTGTGTGTGTGTGTGTGTGTGTGTGTGTGTGTGTGTGTGTGTGTGTGTTTGCCGCGTTGGTAATTACACTGTCCAGCAGGGGCGTCGCCTCCGAGGTCCTTCACTGCCATCATCACTTTATGAATAAACAAGCAGCACCGCCGTGTGTGTGTGTGTGTGTGTGTTTGTGTGCGTATTTGTGTCCTCACTATAACCCTGCACACACACACACACACACAGGTGTTGCCTCTTCACACACACCTGGCTGAGTTCACACCGCAGCTCAAATTCTCCTTCAGCTTCATCAACATCAATCGAGTCAGACCGTCAGCATCACAACATGTCAGCCGTTACCATGACAACAGGTGAATCTTGTACATGGTCACTAATTTCACACTGCAAAGGGTTTTTTTTTTTTTTTTTTTGGTTTTTTTAGATTTTTAGATTTTCACACCAGAAAAAGACAAAAAGAAAAATCAGGCGGAAATAAAAGCAGCAGCCTGAAACTGCTCATTGTCTGAATGAAGTCTGTGTGGAAGCGTCCCACTGAAGAAGTGACGCTTAAATAAAGTTTTTACAAAGTTGCTAGACTTTACCCACAGAACTTTATTTTGAAGTCTAGAGGAAATCACAGTTTCCAAAGGTACCAGTCAGTCTGAGTTTACAATGCTCCAGTATTGGGTTTTTAAAAATATAAATTGAACATTTAAGGGTATAAACATGACTCTGTTCTGTGCTTGTTTAAAACAAGGGTCAAACCCTGAAACACTGAGGATCACTGGTTCTGTATCATGAACACAATCACTTACTGACAGCGATTCTTGAGTGTGTGATTGATCACCTAAATGACCAGTCTGCTCACATCACAAAAAGACATTTTTCTCTTCTGGTTTTATTTGTCCAGATTAAGAGACACAGTCTCTGAGATTTGACTGTAATTTTAAAAATGACAGAAGCGCCTGTTATTGTGGTTGATATGTTTTTTATAGAGCACTTTCTAAAACCTACAGTTACAGAGTGCCTCACAGTTAGACAGGAAACATTCACATGTACACACACACCCACACACACAACCATACACTAACTTGCATACACACAGATACATATGGACAGTACAAAGACAGGAGTAACATGACTAAAATAAACTAATGTAAAATGATTTTTCAGGAGCTGCTTGAAGCGAAACACAGATTCAGCACTTCTGATGAAACAGGGAAACTGCTCCAGAGTTTGGGAGCAACGACTGCTAAAGCGTGTCAAGTTGTGTCAACCTATAGAAGACTGTGTGATACATGTGAAGAAGAATTTATTGTGTGTGCACTAGGAGTTTTGAGTTGTTTGCTAGTTTGATTTTTGCAGTATTTCTCAACAGGAAAAAAACACGTCTGAATGAGTTTAGTAATTCGACATCTGAAGCTCAAACGCTGGTTTAACAGGACACCAAGATTTTTAGCTCCAGTAAAAAACATGTATTATCCTGCTCAGACGTCTCAAAACCTTGGTACATTAAACCCAAACTAAATCTGCGCGTCCACACAGCACTGAAACAATGTCATTTAAATTAGTTCGCACTTTAAAAGGACATCTGGGGATAATATTTCTATGATGGCGAGCACATCAGACGGTGCGTCTGCGTCACAGTGTGTCAGCCTGCGGAGGTAAAGAGTCGTCTGCGCAGCGTTAGAGAAAAAGTGGAAGAAGAAGAAGAAGAAGGAGAGTTGAGATTTGAGTCAGTACAACATCAGAGTGAGTTCAGGTTATTATGGGAGATATGAGTTACATCCTACAACACTTACAAACAGCCGACCAATCAGACGTGAGCAGAAACTCAAAAACTCGACATGGACGTCACCATGGAGACGGGCTGATGTCGGCGGCGGTTTGGGCTAAAAAACACTGCAGGACCACAGAGAGTGTGTGTGTGTGTGTGTGTGTGTGTGTGTGTGTGTGTGTGTGTGTGTGTGTGTGTGTGTGTGTGTGTGTGTGTGTGTGTGTGATGGGGGATGGGGGCTCCACCTGCTCCCACTGAGCTGCTGCCAGGCTGGAGATCAGCCAACAGCACCGGGCCTGAAACCAAGCCTCCGCCAAGCTCACACAACCAGAGAGAGAGAGGAAAGAGTGGGGGGGAGGAAGAGGAGAAGGAGACAGGAAAACAGAAGGAGAGAGTCGAAAACGAGGGATGAGGAGGGAGAATAAGGTCAGGAAACCAGGAAGGAGAAGGAGAGTTAGAAAATGAGACAAGAGAAGAGGAAGAGGAGTGTGAGAGAGGAGTAAGGCTGAAGAACAAGGAGGAGAGAAAGAGAAATAAATGATGAAGGAACATTTTACAGAAGACGAGAGGAATAAAGAGAGGTGGAAGAGGAATAAAGTCTGTAAACCAGGGGGACTGAGAGGAAGAAGGAAGTGTAGAGTGATGTGGGAACAGAATAAGACTATAAAACAAAAAGAAAGATGAGGAAGATGAGACAGGAAAGGAAGAATAAGAAATGAAACAGAAAGAGAGAAAAGATGGAGGAATCAACGCAAAAGAAGAGAGAATAAAAAGAAGAAGACGGCAACATGGAGAAAGACTGAGGTCAGGAGACCAGGGAAGAGGAGAGTTAAAACAATCGAGGGAAGAGGAGAAGAAAGATAAAGATGATGGATATAGGAGAGAAATAAGGCTGCAAAAAAGTGATGAGAGAACAATTAAAACAAGAGCAGAAGAAAGGGGAGGAAGGACAGAGACATTAAAGTGGAATAAAGTCAGGAGAACTGAGAGGAAGGAGCGAGATGTGGAATAAAAATAAGACTGTAAAACAAAACAAAAAGAGAAGAGAGATGAGAAACATGAGACGGGAAATGAAGAATCAGAAAATAGGGGAATGAAAAAAAGAAACATCGAGGCAGACTGAGGTCAAAAACAGAAAGGAAAGATGAAGGTATCAACGCAAGAGAAGAGAGAATAAAAATGGAAGACGAGGCCAACAATGAGGTCAGGAAACGAAGAAGAAGAGACTTAAAAAAAACAGACAAGGGAAGAAGAGAAAAAGAAAGACAGACAGATACAGGGGAGGAATAAGGCCACAAATCCAGGAGAAAAGAAAGAGAAGGAAGTCATGAGGTCACATTCAACAAAAGCGTAGTGGAAGACTAAGGAAGAATAAGAAAAAATGAAGACTACGGGGAAAATATATCAGAAAACCAGTTCCCCGGTTTTCTGATATATTTTCTCAAGAAGAGAGAAACATTGAGGCAGAATAACGTCAGAAACAGAGCGAAAAGATGAAGGAATTGACACAAGAGAAGAGAGAATAAAAATGGAAGAAGAGAGCAACAATGAGGTCAGGACACAAGGAAAGAAGAGATTTCAAAATCAGACAAGGAAAGAAGAGAAGAAAAAAGAGGACAGATATAGACGAGGAATAAGACTGCAACACCTTGTGAAGTGATGAGGGAACATTTAAAAGACGAGCAGAGGAAAAAGGGAAGGAAGGAAGAAAGAAAGAGAGGTTAAAGCGGAATAAAGTTAGGAAACCAGGAGGACTGAAAGAAAGGAGGAGAAGCGAGATGTGGAATAAAAATGAGACTGTAAAACAAAACAAAAAGAGCCAAAAGATGAAGATCATGACACAGGAAATGAAGCACACGAAAGGAAAGAAACACAGACAGACGGGTATATATGTCAGAAAATCAGAGAATGAAGAAGAGAGAAACATCGAGGCAGAATAAGGTTAAAAAACAGAAAGAAAAGATAAAGAAAACAGAAATGGAAGAAGAGGGCAACGATAAGGTTGGGACACAAGGAAAGAGGAGACTTAAAATACCAGACAAGGAAAGAAAAGAAAAAGAGGACAGAGAAAGACGAGGAATAAGACAGATAGAGAGCGAGAGAGAGAGAGAGAGAGAGAGAGAGAGAGGTGGAAGAGGAAGGAAGAGGAATACATCTGAAAATCAGGAGAATAGAATAGAATTTCTTTATTGTCTCTGTGCGTGTAGAACAAAATTGAATGCAGCCTCCTCAGTGCAAATATAAGCAAAAACTGAGAGGAAGGAGAAGTGGAATAAAACACAACAAAAAGAAAGATGTGGAACATGAAAGAAACAGAAAGGAGGACAGACATGAATATGAGGGGAAAATACGTTGAAATAGCATGAAGAAAGGAGAAACATCGCAGCAGAATAGGGTAAAATAATATAAAGAATAGATGAAGGTGTGCAAGAGAATGCAAGAGAAGAGAGAATAAAAACAGAAGAAGAAGTGGGCAACATGGAGAAAGAATGAGGTCAGGAGACCAGGAAAGATGAGAGTTAAAAATCGTACAAGGGAAGAAGAGACGAAGGGAAAAGAAGACGCTCACAGAAGAAGAAGAAGGCTGCAAAACCTTAAGAAGTGATGAGGAAACGATTAAAAGAAGAGCAGAAGAAAAGGGAAGAGGGAACGAAGGAAAGAAAGAAAAAGGAATGAAGTCTGAAAATGGGCAGAACTGAGAGGAGTAGTAGCAAGATGTGAAATAAAGATGAGACTGAAACAACAAAAGGAAGAAAGATGAGGAACATGTAACAGGAAAGG
The DNA here is from genome assembly GCA_035609425.1 of Epinephelus awoara. Lineage (NCBI taxonomy): Eukaryota > Metazoa > Chordata > Actinopteri > Perciformes > Serranidae > Epinephelus > Epinephelus awoara. Next base: position 40,678,467 of record CM069303.1, on the reverse strand, counting down.
AAGAATGTAAAGAAAAGATGAAGGTATCAACGCCAGAGAAAAGAGAATAAAAACAGACGCAGAGAATAAAAAAGAAGAAATATAGAAGAGGAATAAGGCTGCAAAACTATGAGAAATGACGAGGGAACATTTAACAGAGGAGCAGAAGAAAAGGAAAGAAAGAAAGAAAGAAAGAAAGAGAAGTAAATTCTGAAAATCAGGAGGACTGAGAGGAAGAATGAAGAGTAGAGCAATGTGGTAACAAAAGAAGACTGTAAAACAAAACATAAAAAGAAACAAGATGAGGAAGATGACATGAGAAATGAAGCATACGAAAAGAAACAAAGAAAAACAGACGAGGATATGAGGAGAGAAATATGTCAGAAAACCAGGGGATGAAAACGAAAGAAACATCGAGGCAGAATAAGGTAAAAAAAAAAAAAAAAAAAAGTGTGCCAATGCAAGAGAAGAGAGAGAGAAAATGGAAGACGAGGGCAACCATGAGGTCAGGACACAAGGAAAGAGGAGACTTAAGAAGAAGAAGAAGAAGAAGAGTGCTGCAAAACCTTGAAGAGTGACGAGGGAACAATTGAAAGAAGAACACAAGAAAATGGAAGAAAGAGAGAGAGAGGTGGAAGAGGAATAAAGTCTGAAAATTGGGAGGACTGAGAGGAGGTGTGAGACAGAAAAAGGAAAATAAGACAAGAAACAAAGAAAAACAGACGAGGACAAGAGCGGAAAATATGTCAGAAAATCAGGGGAGGAAGACGAGAGAAACGTCGAAGCAGAATAAGGAAAAAAAACACAGAAAGAAGAGATGAAAGAATCAACGCAAGAGAAGAGAGAATAAAAATGAAAAAAAGGGGCAACATGGAGAAAGAATGAGGAGAGTTAAACAAATAAGACAGGAGAAGAAGAAAGGAAAGAAAAAGAAGAGATATAGAAGATGGATAAAACTTTTTAGAATTGATGATGGAGCATTTGACAGAAGCGCAGAAGATGAAAGAAAGAGGTGGAAGAGGAATAAAGTCTGAAAACTTGGAGAACTGAGAGGAAGAAGGAAGAGCGATGTGGGAACAGAAGACACAACAAAAAGAAAGATGAGGAAGATGAGACAGGAAAGGAAGAAGAACAGAAACAGAAAGGAAGACAGATGAGGACTTGATAGGAAAAATGTCAGAAAACCACAGAATGAAGATAAGCGGAAAAAATACGTTGACTTTTCCAAGGCCTGGAAAATGTAACTGTGAAATTCCATGACTTTTCCAGGTTTTCCATGACTGGAACCTGCCAGGTGATTAAAACACTGAGTAAAGCAGTTTCATGTAAAAAAAAAAAAAAAAAATCTAAAAAAGAACAAGCTTGAAAAAACGTCATAAAGTTTTGTCGCCGAGGCAAAAACATAAATGTCTCTATTTAGAGTCAGCGTTTGGTTTGTCCACTCTGGGCTACTGTAGAAACATGGCGGTGCAACATGGTGATCTCTGTAGATGATCTCTGTTTTTTTTTTATCTTATGGACACAAGATAGTAGTTCTCACATGCTACAAAATGAAGACATATTTTGGGGGGACCTCAGGGACTGTCTCTGGGACGTGAGGCTTTTACTCTGTAACAATGCATCATATTTAATAAGCTCATCACATGTTTTTTGGCGTAAACTCAAAATAAGCTGTAAAATAAATGTAGTGCAGTAAAGAGTATAATATTTCCTCTGAGACGTAGCGGTTGCATAAAATGGAGACACTCATGTAAGGTACACGTGCCTCAGAGTTGTATTTAGGCACAGTACTGGAGTAAATGTACTCAGGTCCAGGTGGGTCCTACAGACGCAGGTACGGGCTGGGTTTCTATCTTTATCTCATAAAAGTGAAAATAAATGTACATGTCGGTGCATGTTTTACATCAGCACATCTACAGACTGTTCCTCCTCTTACACGTCATTCTGGAGCCACCATTTGGCGATGACCTTGGCGGGTTGGACGAGGTTCTGTTTGGCGTTGCGAAGCACAGGAACAAGACAAAACAAAAAAAAAAAGTGCAACAAATCATCTGCGCCAAAATATCATCGCTCCGATGATATGAAACTCATCTTCAAAACTCTGACGGGTCTGTGTCAATGTGTGTGTGACAGGTGTGTGTGTGTGTGTGTGTGTGTGTGTGTGTGTGTGTGTGTGGCTACAACAGAAGAAGAGGATGAAACAGGAAGGCAGTTGTGTAGTGAGAGGGAGGCAGGAGGAACAGATGGCCTGGCAGAGCATGGGGAGAGGCCGGAACCCCCCCCCCACCCCCCTCTGACCGACTTTCATTGATGAGCCAGTGTGTGTGTGTGTGTGTGTGTGTGTGTGTGTGTGTGTGTGTGTGCAGCACGTGTTAGATACATATGCCATCTCACAATATTATTGAGAACAGCACCACCCCGACTATTTCAAGTTTATACACAGAGATTCATGGAGCCGCCTGCCAGCATCCAGAGACGCTGAGGACAAAGTGTGTTTCAGCTCCAGTCGTCACATTCAACACACTCACACACCAAACAAACAAAGAAGAGAAACAAGACTCTCTCTAATGACGCTAACTCTCCTCCAGCTGCTGCGACGTGTTCTGAACCACGGAGTCGTTTGGTTTTGTCGGAATAATCACGTTCTTGCTGTTTTTATCTTGTTATTCTTGTTCTTGTTTTAATTTGTATGTTTTTAAGTTATGTTCTTGTTTTTGTTTTTCCTTCTCAGAGTCTCTGTGTGGTTTTGTTTCTGGTGCATGGACTGTACAAAGTAATGGTCGAAGCCCCCGTGACGTCACTCACTGGTTTGTCAACCCGGTCTCACTCTGAAGTTGTCAAATACCGGCGCTTGGTCAGTGACATCCGGCGTCAGACACTGACAAAAAAAGCCGTCCTTTCACGTCAGCATGATACGCGGCTGGTCGCTGTTATTGTTTAACGGCACCTGGCAGCATCAGAGGGAAACGCGGCAGGACAGTCTGAGTAGGGCGGGAGGGAGCGCTGGTGGATGGGTCCAACAACCACCGACTTTCACCCAGGAGGCCGGTGTTCACTTCCTGTAAGATTGTAAAGCCAAACCCTTTTTTTTGTTTGTTGTTTTGTTGTTGACTGGAAAAAATGTCAATTTGTGGTGCTGTACCGACGTAGTGCTTTTATTTTGAAAGAGACTGTATGCAAACTGTGCATTTCCTGTGAAAACAGAAGTGTATTTTGAAAACAGACAATGCATGTAACAGGCTGAAGTTGACACGGCGTCCCACAACGTCAACAACCAACACACCCAGGGTACCTTGGACGCCATATGTGGACGTGGAGAGTCCATGACCAAACGTGGACATGTGACGAGGTCACAGTGAGGATGATGATGAGTTTGTGAACTCCTGTTCAGAAGCCTTGAGTTAGGCCGTCACCAGAAATGACTATATTTGGACGAGAGAGAGGAGCTAACCTTTATGCTAGCTGCTAGCTTAGTTAGCAGTGCATTTACAGCTATTGTTAATTGTGATAATGCTAATCTTTTAATCTTTTTACTTACTGAAAAAACTGAACAGCCGTATCTCAATCCAACTTTTTTGGGGCCACCAAAACATTACGATTAATTTTCATTCATTCGATTCAGTGATCAACGATCCAATGTCATTGATGCAAAGTGAAAACATCAATCCATCTTTAGGTTACACCTTTATTTTGAAGGTCTGTGTCATCGTCAAAGAGCACCAGGAAAGGCGATGAGGATGACGTTATTTACTCGAGAACGAATCAGAAGGTTAGAAATATTTTCCATTTCAGACAAAATGTGGTCAACAGACAGAACACATGCTGTGTGTAAACAACGCCTAACTTCTCACAGTGACATCAGCTGCTCTGTTTCAACAATGTTCGGCTGAAAAACACGTGCACGCAGGCTGAAATTCAACCGAGCTGTTCTGTCAGGAGACGCAGAGACTGAACCAACGGTGAGGAAGAGAAAGTTTAAATCATAGATATAATCTGAAGTTATGAGAGCAGGAAGACTCTGCTAGCTGCTAAGCTAATTTATGCAATGTAAACATGCTTAAGCTGATAATGTGTGATGAGTGAAAACAACAGTTTTGAACGTTGACAGTTATTAACGAGCCTGATTTTACACTTTAGTTATATGATCTTTGGAGACGTCTGTCTTCAGGGCTTTGAGACTATTTCATTAAAAAGATGATGATTTGTGTCTGAATAAAAACATTCAGAAAGCCCTGAATCTTGTCCCATGTGCTGTTGTATGTGTGTTAGTGGCGTCAGTTTAAAGTGAACTTTACTGCATTTGTTATTCATGTGTTGTTTCTATCTTTTATGGCCAACACATAAAAATGTAAATGTGTTCTTTATATTATATTTTGTATATGTTGTATTTTATTCCTATATTTTACCTCCTGCGCTGTTTCATGTTTGAGCTTCTCTGTTTTACTTGCCTGAATTTTTTAAAACATATATTTAAGGAGGATTGTTGGACACATTTTAATGGCCAGTGAGTGCGTCACTGTGATTAATGTGCAGACGACAATAAATAACTTGAAAGTAAAGCTCAGGTTGAGGTTTCAGAGGGAGTTTCATACAGGAACTGTTTCTTGGTAAACAACAGTCGGTGCAGCTTCCTGAAGTCTTATCTCCACAGTGAGGTTGCCAGGTTTGGTGCCGTCGTGTCTGTACAGAGACTAAAACCAACCTGACGTCCCACGCTGTGCAGTAAGAGACGCTGAACACAACAAGAAATAGTTCCTGAGCTTAAGTGGTGCTGGTCGGACTGGGCCAGACAGCTAACAACATCCTAAAAGTAGGACTCAAATCAAAGCATCAGATTTTTGTTGTTAAGTTTCTCTTCAATCCTTGATCTCAGTTTGATGATAAAATCAAACCAGCAGCAGACGATAGTGTTGTGTATGTGCACATTCTCACACTGACTTTTTACTTTTTGTGTTTACCCCCAAAGTAACTGGCAGACTTATCTGGAACAATGATGTCACAGTTGCAGCCCTGAAGGTTGGTGAGCAAAGACTTCAGGCCTCTCAGTGCCGTGACAACATCCTCCCTCTGACCCGGACAAACTGACAAAGTATTGAACGCAGCAGATTTTAAAGGAGCCGATCAGAAGGTGCAGACAGTGAACGCAGCATCGTCTGCGTCCCGACCGAGAGGAGGGTCAAGGTAAAAGAGAGACTGCTGGGAGGGACGGAGGACGAGTCGAGTCAGCGGTTCATCAGTGTACGAAAAACAAAAAAAATCTCCTCTCACCTCCGGCCTCCCTCTGAGAGAGAGAGAGAGAGAGAGTGTGTGTGTGTGTGTGTGTGTGTGCGTGTGTGTTCAGTTTATGGATCCAGCCGAGGAGAAAGTTTCACATTATACAAGCTAACGAAAATATCTGGTAAGCGCTGAAGGGAAAGCAGCGAGGGGTCAGAGGTCAACCCTGACAAGAGACGAGCTCCTCACATTCTTCCTCTTCTTCGTCTTCTTCTTCTTCTTCTCTCTGTCTTACATATCTAAACCAGGCTCACACACACACACACACGCACACACACATATTAATGCCTTCGCTCTTCCCTCGGCAGCAGATTGCCCACGCACACCAGGTTTCACCAGGACCCAACCTGACTGGGCGCCCAAAAAAATATTCTGCCTTCTTTGAGAGGAAGAAGAAGGAAGCCTGCAGGCGAGATGATGGGGAACGTAGGCAAGCTGTCAGCAGGGCCGGGCATATGCTGGACCCCCCCACACACACACCCCCACCCCCTAACAAAAAACCTCCTCCACCCAAACACCCCCCTGCACCTCCTTCTGTCTCCTCTCTGCCTGGAAACCAGTCTGCAAACCAGTAAACCAGTCAGAACATCAGGTCTCAGTGTACCTACAGTCATTTGGACGGTGTAAAGATATTTTATTATTTTTATTTTGGGGGAGTTTTGCCAACATGTGTTGTTTCTGTGTCGTACCTTTCAGCTCTTCGTATTTAAGTTCTAAAAGTTGGAATCAGATATCCACCATCATGTTTTTATTTATAATTTTCAGTGTGTACAAAGAGGAGGTAACAGAGGGCTGAGGCGGTCAGTGGTAAAATACAATTAAAGGGAAACATTTTTATTTTTTATCTCATAATTTCAAACTTTTAAAAGGCAAAATTCTTTTTTTCTGCTTGTCCTCAGAAAACATTTGACATGTTTCAGTCACGATCAGGAGCGTTGTATTTCTCCTATTTAAGTTCTGTTCAAGTTCGTGTTCATGTTTTTATTTCTCCTGATTCAAATTAAATATGTGTATTGTTTTTTAGAGGCAAATTTTTTGTCCCTTTTTTCTGCCTGTCTTTAGAAAATATTCTACAACATGTTTCATTCATGAAATCATGTTTATATTTCTCACAGTAAGACGTGTCGTGTCTCTGTGACACTGTTTTGTTCTCGTATTTAAGTTCTGAAAGTTGGAATCAGATCTCCGCACATCATGTTCACTTATTTATTTGATCAGATTTTTATTCATCATTTTCAATGTGTACAAAGAGGATATGAGGGAGGATGAGACGATGAGCCAATGTTGGGAGGAGGGGTGAAAGCTCGGTTTAAAAATGAGAAAAGTTTTATAAGAATTGTCCTGATTTAAATCAAATATATTTATATATTGTTTACATATTCAAACTTATTTGAAGGTAAAGTTCTGCTTGTCTTCAGAAAACATTTGACAACATGTTTTGTGGGAAATCATGTATTTTGTTTATAGGATATATTTCTTAAAGTAAGATCAGGAGTGCTGTAGTGGAGGGAAAAGTGGGAATGAAAAGCTTGGTTTCCATTACCAGTGTTGTAATGTAATACAGTACTGTGCCACAATTTTTACGTATTTTTTGAGTGTATCTGTACTTGAGGTTTTATATTTCTGTCAACTTTACTCTTCACTACATTTGCTAATTAAACTGTACACTGTTACTTTAATACATTTCAATGTAGTTTTACTCCAGTATCTTTGTACTTCTAAGAATAAGAGCAGAGTAATGATTCAAAGAGATGATGATCTGCGACTGGTAACTGTCGGTGTGTGCTCCATATTTAAGGCGGTGCTCATGTTAAGAAGAAATAAACTTCATAATCCTTCGTATTCTGACCACATGTTGTTTTTTTTATCACCAACATTTACTTCTGCTTTTATTTCCAATAATTAATTATGTTTAATGTAATAAATGACTTTTGATACTTAAATATCAGATACTTTCAGTTATTCACTCAGGTAATATTCTAATAGGTGACTTTAACCTCTCTGGTAAGAAATGTGCACTTAAACTCAAGTATGACTTTTCATCCACTGCTGGCCATTACTAAATTACAACTCAACAGACTGGACTTTGTATAAAAATAGTGGAAGCTCTCTGAGGCCCCCCTGTAAGGTGCAAAGTGGTTTCGTCCGACCCTGCACTAAGATTAGTCTCTAATGGTAGATAAAGCAGAGTGATGCTGCTGGAGCACCAACGTACGCTGCGGCGTATTTCTCCACAAACTGGGTTTCCCAAAAGAGAAAAGACAGACAGGAAGGAGAAAAGAAAAAATTCAAAAGGTGTGTGAGACACATGGATCGAGAGAGGAAGGACGGGGGGCCAACAGAGACGGCTTCTGCACAGGGCCCAGAATCTGGTGCTGCGCCCCTGAGTGAGGTAAAAGTCTTGTTATAGTGTCAGGTGTGTGAAATACACAAATTGAAGTTTATGTTTTTTACAGCAGTGACTCTGCTTGTTCTACTTTTCATTCTTTTGCTTTGTAGTTTATTCAGTTTGCAGCTGTTTGTTGAGGGTCTGTGACGACGCAGGAGCCACTGTGTGAGACTTTACAGTTTTCATTTTGAGATAAATGCACAGTCTGTCTGAAGGAAAAGTTGCAGTGATTTGATTCATTTTATTCACATTTTCTGCTTCTCTGAAAACAAAACACAAAGTTTTTTTGTTTTCTGCACCTCCCTGATCCACACTGTGTCGTTGTATTATGGTCTGTCTGCTGTTCAGAGCCAATTTCTCGATTGTGTTGGAGTGTTTTTTACCTTATTCTCTGTAGATCTCAAGACACCATCCTGCTGAAATAAACCTAAACTTAAAATATTTTAAAGGTAGATTTGTCTCCAATGAAACTTTGTCCTTCTCAGGTTCAGCTTTTCTTATTTTAGTGAAAAAACTGTGTGTGCTTCTGTCCCTGTTTGATCTCAGAGCTGAACTGCATGATGTGGCCTTTAGCTACAAGTTTTTTGTGAGATCGGATAGTTAAAATTAACCCTTTAAAAACTGACGTCATGCAGACGACTGCAGGAGATTGTTGTTGGCACGATCCTGTAAAATAAAAACCATAACAGCTGGAACATTCATTTGTTTCGCACCAGGAAGTTAAGCCTTCACACACAGGTACACTCTTGATGATGTCATCATGTTACGTACAGTGCAAAACTGTGCGGTGGCGCCAGTGGAGTAAATAATGAAACTTTCAAAATACTTTTGCTCTCTGCTCATAAAAATGATTACATCTCAAAACCTGAAGAGTGACACAGTTTAAATCAGTAACAGAATGTTTAGAAATAGTTTGTTCATGTTTCTACATTTAGAAATCTTTTAGATCAAAATGTTCTGTGTTTTTATTTTGGAAAATTGGATGAAAAAGCTAGCTCAGTCCGGACAGACATGCCTCGGGAACCAGAAGGTTACTGCCTCAAGTCCCCGTCCAGACCAAATATGGAGCAGCTGGAGAGGCGCCAGTTTACCTCCCGGGCCCTGCCAAGGCACCAAGGGTGCCCCCCCACCCCGGCAATCTTCCACTTAATGCATGTATACATATACAGTAGGTGCATGTGTGTGTTTATGACAACAGAGTGAACTAACATAAATTAATTTTAAAGTATATCTGCTTCTTCCTCTTTTAAAAATTAATACAAAAAAATCAGACATGTTTCTTCATCAGATTTTACAACATAAAAAGACAAATTGATCCAAAAGATTTTAAATGCAGAACACAAACAAAATATTTCTGATCATTTCAACTATGTACATACTTTAGTTTTTGATACATCCATTTTTATGAGCAGAGTGAAAAGGCGTTTCTCGTTCCTCTAGCATCACACAACGTGCTGCAGAAAGAACTAATGTTTTAGCAATTGTGGTTTTTATTTTAGACCGATATAAACAGGATTGTGCAAACAACGGCTGCGGCCATTACAGGGAAATTCTGGTGAAATTACGGCAAAATACCATGTTTGCATGGCATGTGAGGTGAGGCAACATAAGCTCATGATGTGATGACAGAGAAGACAGAGGCATTAATATTTCTTTATACTCCACAAGTTATTTGAACTATGTACATTATTTAGTTTTTAGATAAGTCACTACGAGAATACAACACGATGACACGGAAAACAGAAGTTTAGGTTTCTGCTGCAGACAGAATGAATGTTCTAGATATTATGATGTTTATTTTAGATCAATATACAGATAGGATGATGCAAACAACACTCTCCTGCAGACATGACGGGAAAATAAACTGGTGCAAGTACAGAAAATCCTACCTTTGACAGCACGTAAGGTAACGTGAGGTCATGATGTCATGACAGCGAAGATAGGCGTCTGCGCCGTCAGCGGGTCGTCTGTTTTTAAATGGTTAAATATGAAATGTAATGTGTTAAATGTGATGCAGCGCAACGTACAGACAGAGAGGATTGTGCTGAACAGACTGACGGACAGCTGCTTTAATCGGCTCGTTGTGTTTATAATGGAGTGAATTCACCTGAACACAACAACACTGAGAGGTAACAAGGCAGGCAACACACACACACACACACACACTCACACACGCACACACACGCACACAAACAGATGTGCAGTCCCCCCCCCCCCCCCCAAACACAATATGAAAACAACAGAGGAGACCTGCCAGCTGTTCACATAAAAACAGGGAGTCTGCACACACAGCTGGAGAGAGAGAGAGACACACACACACACACACACACACACACACACACACACACACACACACACACACAGGACCTGGCAGGTGTGACGGCAGGACAGGAACCAATGGGATCGCTGCATTAATTACAGCAGGAGATGATTGATCAGAAGCTCGTCGGCTGCTTCGTTAGAGACGTCACGGAGCTGCTTCCTGATTGGACAGCCAATCAGCCAATCAGAGCAATGCACACAAAATACTTCTTCACTGGAACACAACTAAAACATTTTATACCAAAATACAGATTTAAATGTTCAAATTTTTGGAGAAAATGACAGTTCAGCTTTAATAATTTAATCATAGACATCTAAACACGTCTAAAGCCTTTTGGTGCGTTTCATTAGTTTGAAGACGTTTATAATGTTTATCATATATTTATATTTTTTAAAAGATAAATCTGATCTCAATGAGTTTGGAGGTTGAGGTGAAATTCCTGTTTATGAGGATAAAAATGATTATTTCCTTAATATGACATATTTAGTTTGTTCAAGTCAAACTGCAAAACCTTCAAATGAAACCACTGAAATTAATTTAACTCAGCGTGGCCTCCAAAAATGAAAATATATTATAATATATCTTCTTAAATTTGTGATCAGTGTTTATATTTTTGTTGTTGTTTATTTGGTCTGTTACTGCACTCTAAACATTTGTTTTTGACACATTACTGAGAACAATCTGGTGACATAAATAGGATGGATGTGAGATATGAGGGAGAAATGTTGTGTATCGGATACAGATCGATGTATAAACCGTGAGGGAGCGAGTGGCATCCACTGGTTTTAGGCCGCGGCTGCAGCCAGCGTCACGTCCGCTGGTTTTTCCGCTCTAATACCTTTTTAATTGAACGCTGCCACCGTCCTGTTGTCTCATCTCACGCTGTATATCTGTCTCTGTCTCCAGAGGTGGGGGTGGGGGTGGGGGGGGGCAGACAGGAGCTTTACCGCAGAGCGGCAGTGGGCCTTTTGTGGCCCTCGGCGGCGGTCGGGAGGCCGGGCCCCGTCTCCTGCGGTGTGACTAACGTGGGGCGACAGCGCCAAGGCGGCGGCCGATTGCCAGGGAGCCTCACGCCGCTCGGCTCGGCTCCGGGCCGCCTTTGTGCGCCACTGCCGCCCGCTATCTTCCCACAACATGTGCTGCTGTCGGGGGCCCGAGCGGGCCAAATCTGCTTTTTTGGAGAGAAAGCTCCCCACAAATCCTCTTGATGCGCTCCCGCTCTCCCCTTTAATGTCTTCATTTACCATAGCCAGTGGCCTTGTAGTGTTTTGAAGTGGGAGGGGGGGTGGGAACGGATGACTAATTCATACGAGCATTGTGTTTGAACTTCAGATGCATGGCTGAGAAATTCATGGGCTTCATGTGCTGTGATTCTGCAGCAGCCAATGTGAAGCCTGTCAGGTGCTGATTGGAGATATTTATTATGAAAGGGAGCTGGTTTATGGAATTACAAGCAGCTGACAGAAAGAAACAAAACTCACATTCCCTCTAATCAGCACGGATAAAATAATAAATGTCTCAGTGTCAGTAATTGCCTTCACTCAGATGGTTTAAATTCAAAACAAACACTGAGTAAAAGCGTCAGTGTGGAGACACAAATGTGAGAGATCAGACATGTTAAGGATCAAGTCATTAATGAGACGTAACGAGTCAAGAGGACCGAGTCCATTCACAGTGTAATGTCTCCCTCTGCTGGTGGGCTCATGGTAACACATCCATCTGACTTCAATTCAAACACAGCAGCAGCAGAATGACATCTGAGCACCAGAGGTCAAACAGAGGTCATCCAGCCTCCTGAGGGCTCCTTCAGACGACAGAAGACACGACGTGGTCACAGCAAAGCCTCTCAACTCTTCCTTCAGTTACAACTCAAATAAAATAATCATGAGGAGACGCATCGATCATCCTGAGCTCACATGCCACAGATTTAATGTTTCACAGATATTTTCTAACATCGTCTTTTGTTCTGATGATTCAACCAGGAGAGTTTCATGTTGATCCAACACTAACTCTGTCTACGAGAGCATGAAGCAGACGCTCACTGCATGAACCTGAAATATCTCTTGCCTACCTCCACTCCCTCTTACAAAACCACGAACCACCTCCTCATGCCACACTGACTGCCTCCTACACCTCTACAGACCACCTTAAACTCTTCCAACAAGGCACAACATCTCCCAAAAAAAAGTGGTAAAACTCGAGGCTTCACACGAAAATGAAACTGACGTCCCAGCAGATCCCCCGAACGCTCCAAACACACTGTGTCTACTGCTTTATTCCAAATGAACAAAACTAGAAGGGTCTAATCTGTGTGAAATGAAAGATTTTAGTTTAAGATGAAGCACTGAACGAGTCTGAAGCATCTGTGGAAGTGCAGGAGTCAAAACTACAAACATTTACTCAGGTACTGAACCTGAAGACGCATTTCACTGCTGGAAATATGGTCTCTTCATATGCAGGTATTTATCAGCTCCAGCTCAGACTGGCAGTGATGGAAACACTGAGTGAATGTGCTAATTTAACCCTTTCTACTCTGGTGCATGCAACGACGGGCCGCCACAAAATACTGTCTGTTCACGTCCAAGCAGTGCAGAAGAAATAAAAAGAAGAGACCACAGGCCAATCACCGGCCTCCATGCTGCCTGTCACTGTTTATTAACCTGTTTATCTGTGACAGCGAATGTCACACGGAGGCACTCGTCGTCTGCTTCACAGCCCTGTACACTACACAGCAGTCTGTCGCCTTTTTTTGAGAGCTCTTTCCACGTTTAAAAAACGTGCACATTTATTTTATTTATGTTCTTTTTAATGTAAAACACATGATGTGCTTCTAAGATATGATGCAGTGATACACAACTCATCTACTCAGCAGTGTACAAGCTGAGCTCCAAGTCGACAAACCACAACACTGAAATCCACTTACAAGAATTCATCAGATTGAAAACAGAACAATTAAACATTCTGTGATAATGAAACATCTTTAAAAGTAATAAGATGAAGTACTTTTAGACTGTGGTATTTCTACTTTTTCTCAAAGCTCCAGTGTGTAAGACTTAGAGGGACACATGGGCAGAAATGGAACATAATATAATAAGTGTGTTGTGTTTTTGTTACCTCAGAATGAGCCGTTCATATCTACATAGGCAGCGGGTCCTTGTACGTCATGTTGCTCCACCATGTTTCTACAGCAGCCCAGAAAGGACAAACCAAACACTGGCTCTAGAGAGGGACATTTTCGAGTTTTTGTGACAACCACACCAGTTGAAGCCCATCAGCTCCCAGTAAAAACCTCCCGAAAGTCTGGATCAGAAACAAGGTGAGCACACATTAGCAGGTGCTGGGCTAACGGCCAGCACCAATATGCCAAGCAGCATCTGAGAAAGAGTTATTTTAAAGTCAGTGTTTAAATCAGCTGAGCCCTGGACTACGAAGCAGGATTTGGAGTCAGCGAGGTAACTTCAGGGTTAACTCTGGGTTTTCAGTGTTATGAAGCTGGTTCTCTTTTTACCGGGATAAATCACCATCGTAACTGATGCTGAACAGCTGACCTGATCACAGCCTGTCAACACCTGACGTCTGACCAATCAGATCACTGAAGAAAAGAGTCTCAGGTCAAACAGAAGAGCCTGTGTACTGTTATAGGTCAGCAGGATCATTTCATTGTTTCCACTGGTTTTAAAGCAAACACAGACGGTTCACACACTGAACATGGGCTCACACACGTGGCTGAAATTTAGGGTTGACTGAACTAGCTGATAACCAGCTTTGTAGCAGCAGTTATCCAGACGGCCGATGTGACGGGTTAGTCAGACCAGGTAAACAAAAAATATCCTGGCTAAGTTGAACTGGCTTCAGAGTCCAGGCCTCTGAGCACAGAGTACAGCTGGATGTAATCTGCAATCCTCACCGCTAGACGCCAACAAACCCCCCAAATCCCAAACGGTTCTGAGGACTTCTTCCACCTCCTCCACGCATTTGAAATATATGTTTATATTTTATCACCTGTAGGAAGTTGACTCATCAGCTGGTCTGATGTCACTGATGTCTCTAAATAATAAAAGCAATTAAATCATTGAGTGGACCTGAAGAGCGTCACAAACTAAATACCTTCTTTTAAAAACTCTGATTTCATTGAAAACATTCAGTGTGTGTGTGTGTGTGTGTGTGTGTGTGTGTGAGTGTGTGTGCGCGCGCTGAGTGGACTCGGAGGTGTGTGACCTGAGTGTGGAGGAGAGTGATGAACGCGGCGGGGGCGACAGCGGGGAGCGAGGACGGTGAAGGATGCTGCAGGAGGAAGTGGGACGCAGGGACGCCATCACTCACCGACCCCCGTCACCCCTCCCGCCTCCTCTCGCCTCCTCCCGCCTCCGCCACCTCCGCCCTCCATATGTGGACCGGAGGAAGATGGATCTGGGTTTGTGGATGATGCATGGACCGGAGGAAACACCTGGGCACGAATCCAAACATGTTTGTCATGAAATCTGGATCAGCCCGTTCACCTGTTGTCAGGAATCATCTCAACAATCAGCACATCAGCCTCAACTCCCTCCTACACCACATGACCACATATTAAACAGTCCACCTTAACAACTTTGGAACTTCACTTTTCCTTGTCTTTTATTAGACAGGACAGACTTTGGAATCGAATCCACGGCCACTGCTGTGAGGACAATGCCTTTGTACATCGGACACCCACTCCAACCACTGAGCTACTGGGCGCCGCACCACGTCTTACACTTGAGATGAAAAGCCTGACAACCTCTTACATCCCCACAGTCATCCTTAACGTCCTCTCACATTCTCTTGGTCCACCTTAACTCCCCTCAGATCAGATCAATCTACCACAGTCCACCTTAACCGTGTTATAAACCTTCAAAAGACACTTCCCTGCTCCACTGTAGTCCACCTTAACTCCCTGATACATCTCCACAAAGCTTACGACCTCCTCCCCTCCTCAGACCACCTTAATTATACTGCACTCCTTCATTAACATCTTAAACACCTCCTACTCCACCACAGTCCACCTTAAACTCTCCCTAAACCATGATGTGTGCAACTTTTTAAACCTCCAACACCTCCTCCCACTTTGACTCCATCCAAACCACCCTAATACCACCTTAACCTCCTTCGACACCTCCTGAGGTCAATTCAACCAACACTGCAGAGCACCCTCATAGACACCTTGATTGTCTCATAATCCACCTTGTTCCACCTTAATTATACTGCGCTCCTTCATTAACACCTTTAACACCTCCTCCTCCACCACAGTCCACCTTAAACTCTCCCTTAATCATGACCACACCACGTTAACGTCCCCTTACAACCTCCAGACCACCTTAAACACACATCAGCTGCACGCTCAGCTCAGCTTCTTGTCCTGGTTGTACCTCCCCGTCTCTTCTTCTCCTCTCTCCTGTCTTTTTACTTTCCCACATCAGTCCATCCTCTCCTCCGCCCCCCCTCCGTCTCCCCCCTCCTCTCCCTCCTGGACTGTGTCCGGCTGTGATTGTGGGCTCTGCAGCAGTAAATGGATGTGCCCTCCTGAGCGAACGGGTCAGCACTTATTTCCGCAGCGCTTAATGAGAAGCACATGGCTGCCGTAGCGCCTCCTCCTCCTCCTCCTCCACCGCCTCTTCACGCTCCCTTCAGGCCTCCTCCATCCGGCCGACCGAGACCGGAGGGGAGAATGAATCCCCGAGAGGAAGATGGAGGAGCGGGTTGACTCCCCAGGAGAGGGAGGTGAGCCGAGGAGAAGACAACAGGATAATGTCATGTGATATGACGGAAGAATGAATGCACTCAAGTCCAAGATGGAGATCAGACCACTTTAACCACAACTGACCACCTCAATTACCTCCTGATACCATTTCAGTTCCCCCACATTAAGCTGCACCAACATACCACCTTAACTCATTCAGACCTTACCTTTCAACTAACCTCTTCATTCCACCTTAACCACTTCCTAAACCACAGCAGTCCACCTTAAATACCTGCTGTATCTCTTTGCACTATTTTATTTCCCTCTTAGAGTGTGCACGTCGTCCTGCACCATCAATGCTCTTCTGTGCACCACCTTAACCCCACCATATACCACCTTAATTCCCTGTTTTACTTTCACGAAACACATTTTCCTTTCAAACCTCTTTATACCACCTTAAGACCATACTCCACCTTAGAAACCTGTCTATCCCATCACTTTTGTCCCTAGGCACCCTCATACTACCTTAACTCCCTGATATCTTATCTGTAACCCTGACCCTCCTTAACCAGCTCCCACACATTCTTATACCACCTAATTCCACCTTAACTACTTCCTAAACTACAGCAGTTTACCTTAGAAACACGTGCGCTGGCATCTCAGCACGCCTGCCACGTGGCTACATTGAAAACAATGAATTTGAGGGTGCAAAAACCTGTGTACATATGACTTTTCCAGGTTTTCCATGACTGTCAGAACCCCGTACAACAGGGGTGTCAAACATACGACCCGGGGGGCCAGAACTGGCCCGCCAAAGGGTCCATTCCGGCTGACTTTGCACACCTAATGTTGATGCACATGCGAAGGCTGAGAGGTTTCAGGAGCAAGCTAAACAGTGAGCAGATTCTGCCTCAGACGCTTTTCCACTCTGACCAGAACACAGCTGTGTGAAATAACAATGAACACTGACTGCGGTCTTATATTTAAAGATACTGAACACGGTGCAAAATATTGTCAACCAGCAGCCTCAGTACAAAAGAAACTGTATCAGACTTCTGTCTTTTAACAGTATGGTGGAACCCTGCAGACCAAACTTCAGACTGTAAATGGTCTGTAAGGCGGGGAGAACTTCACCTGCTTCTTCAACAACTTCCACTTTGGTGGAAAATTATGAAGGAAATTATGAAGAAAACTGGGACGCACTGTTGAATGTGCACATAGTTTCTAAGAGGATTTCGCAGGCTGCCCACTGAGCTGAGCCAGAAGACGAAGCTTTCGATTTACTGGTCCATCTACATCCCAACCCTCACATATGGTCATGGTCATTTCTGAGGCTTTTGTAAAACTGACATAAGACATTTTAACACCAATTCAGGCCATTATTTTAATTAATGTATTCAATGCCTCTAAAGGCTTTTTAAGAATCTGTGGGAGCTCTGGTTTATGTTGTTGTTATCCATTGTGAGGGTCCAAAGGACAGAGGGATGTCATATACTGTAAAACTCTCCGAGGCAAACTGTCATCATGATTTTGGGCTTTATAAATAAAACCGAAAATTAAAATTGAAAGTGTATTGATGTTTCAAAGAAAAGAACTGATGTTGAAGATCAGTTTGTGTTGCCTTGAGAACATGTTGGAATAAGAGAAGAAATTTGTCTGTGATTGTGTGTGTGTGTGTGTGTGTGTGTGTGTGTGTGTGTGTGTGTGTGTGTGTGTGTGTGTGTGTCCAGCTGCAGACGGACCGAGGCACTGGGAATAGGTGCATCATGAATATTCATATCGGAGCCTCTGGTTGGAACAGCTGCCAGAGAGAGAAACAGGCTGCTGGGATACGATCGATCGCCACACACACGCGCGCACACACACACACACACACACACACACACACACACACACACACACACACACACACTGCAGCAGGTGGAGGTGGAATCTGTCTGTTTGTCTGCTTCAGGCGACTTCAGGTGGAGATGCACAACAACAAGGCCGCGCTGTCGCCAACATGTGGCATCGACGCGGTGCGGTCGACCCGCCGTCAGCTCACTGTTACTGTGAGAGTGATTGACGCCTGCAGAGATAACTGGTACACGATGTGTATGTGGACGGAGCTCAAATCCGACGTGTGTTCACCTGCACTTTCCTCTCACGTCCACGAGACGCTGCTGTGATAAAACTCTTTATTGAAGTGAATGGGAAAACCCCCAAGTTTCACACTTTGCCTGAAACTCCATCTTACTCTTACACTATATATCAACTTTTAAAATGTACTTTGCATCCTGTGAAAGAGTTCTTCCATTCAATTCGACAGACATTCTTCTTTCAAGTGACAAAAAGCCTGATTCAGGGCTGAACAGTGGTCGAAAAAATATTCAGATCCTTTAGTAAAAGTAATAATACCTCTGTTGTCTGTCACCACAGAATATTCCTTAAATCATCAAAATATACTAAAAATACCAAAAAGTAAAGTACTCATTATGCAGAGTGGCTCATTTCCAACATGTTCTCACTCCCAACTCAACAAATACGACTCATCAGTGGCCCTACGATTCAAACTGTGACACTCTAGGTAACCTTTAGTATCAGTTTTAGACGTGTCAGTTTCCGTGTCAGTATATACTCGTGACACCCGACACTGTCTCTCAAAATTAACTTCCATCATCTCAGGAAACACCACTGAGACAACTTTAGGGTTAGGCAACAAAACTATGTTGTTAGGTTTGGAAAAAAGATAATGTTTTGGGTTTAAATAAGTGAGTAGACAAAACTTTTGATTTCACATGGGAGACCAACAATGGTCTCCTGGGTGAAAGTCCTGTGTTGTCTGTGCAATTTACAATTCAATAAATGTGACAAAAACAGCCTCGGGCATTAATAAAAACTCTTGGTTACTGTAAAGATGACCAAAACCTTTCACCTTTTTTTTCTGTTGAGTGACACGCTTCAAGGTGAACAGTCCCAGTGGGACGGACGAGTTCAGGCCAGTTATGGTTCTTTATGGAGAATTTAAAATATGTGAGTGAGAATGTTGAGTTGTTCCTGATGAGTAAGGTTGAAAGATTTGAGTGTGTGATGATGGTTGAACGATCACTCTGATAACTTCAGCCCTGTTTCCACCGAGCAGTTCAGTTCAGTTCAGTTCAGTTTGGCATTGTTTCTGTCTCCACAGTGAAAGTTGTGGATGGTCCCAACAGCAGCGTCCTTAGCGTCCCCATGTTTGGTCCCCCCTCTGTTGGGGTACCTAGCACACAGATCTGGTACTAAAAGGTGGAGCTAGAAACCCTGCAGTCTGATTGGTCAGTAGAGGACGGTCACTCTGGTTTTATGTAACCTCTGTTCATACATCAGTAAACTACAACTATAAAATGAAAGAGAAAAAATAACTTCATTCACTGGGCCGACTGCCGGCAACTTTTAAGGTGGAACGTTAACTTGTAATGTTACTCAATGCATGAGTTGATGACGTGAATCCATCAGCACACCTTAAATTTCACTGTGACAACTTTGAGCATCACTTTAGTTTTTATATGACACACACTTTTAGTAATGACTTTAAAAATATAGATTAATTTGGAGCGGATTATGTGAAGGTCATATATTCTAATCCTCACTTTTCTTCAGATTTGCCTCGAATAAATACAGTTCTGCTCTTAACAGGAGCTTTGTTAGAGCGGCCTTCTCTTTTCATAGCATTATTTTGTTATTAGATAATAAGAGGTATATTAAAAGTACAGCCTACAAAGTATTTGTTCCCAGGGTTTGATGGTTGATGTGATGCTCTCTCTCTCGTCTCTGTCAGAATTTAAAGGAGAATCAGATGTCATTTCCTGTTTGATTCCAGCTCTTCTTCTCCAGCAGCCCTGAAGGCAGTTTCCAAAACTCTGTTCTTTGGGGTTAAATCAAGTTCCCTCTAAACTTTTCCCCTAAATATTACGATTATACCACCGGTGTGCTGGGAGGTTGTGGTGGTGGTGGTGGTGGTGGTGGTGGTGGGGGGCAGACAAATCCTCAGTTGGCCCTCCAGATGTTTCGGCAACAAGCAACAACTGTCTGGTCCTCAGGAGAGCCGGCCCTCACATGTCACTCAGCTGTTTCTGAATCACACACCAACAACAGCTGAGACGCTTCGTACGACAAACCTGCACCTCTCGTCTGTGCACCGTTTACTACGTTTTCTGCTCCTCAACATGTGCTTCACTGTGCTGCTCACTGTTTATCACAGGACTTTAGATTTTAAAATTGTTCATCTGCAGAAAGTTGCATCAACATTACGTCTGAATTCATTGTTGTCAAAGTTACATTCATGACGTGTGGTGATGAAGCAGCAGACTGATTTGAGTGTCGGCAGAAAAAAACTTGGTTGTGTTTAGAACAAGATCATGTTTTGTCTTAAATCTCCAGTGTACAGGATTTAGGGGGACACATTGGCAGAGATGGAATATAATATAATCACTGTGTTTTCTTTGCCTCAGAATGAGATGTTTATATCTACACAGGGAGCAGGTCCTCGTCTACAGAGAACGCCATGTTGCACCGCCATGTTTCTACAGTAGCCCAGAATGAACAAACCAAACACTGACTCTAGATAGAAACATTCCTGTTTTCCTGTTTTTTGTGTCACTGCAGTCAGCAGCTCTGCACTGCGCAGCATTGGAAAAACACTGACTCTTTTAACGTGAAATGTCTTTATCCAGTGTTTTTACTGGTTTAAATCAGCTGGTCTGTTTGTTTGGAGAGGAAGAGACCTCTGTGGAAAATTTGGCTCGTGGAAAAAAAACCCAATGCACATCTGTATCTGAGGTTATCAGAAAAAAAGATGAGCACACATGAAAGGGTCGAAGGTTAGATGCCTGTCTCTGACATGCCAAACAGCGTCGGAAAAAAACACTGATCAGTAACATCCCAGTAAAAACTTCCTGAACAATAAACACAGAAGGAATTCTAACCAGAAGATTACGCTGGTTGCAGTCTGAAATCCTCACTGCTAGACGCCACTACATCCTCTTAAATCTGACACACTGAGCATTTAATATACCCACTTTTTGTGGCACAAAAAAAATGGAAAAATAGCAATGGGTTGCTCAAAAACAACCGGCCTTGTTTGTTGGATTTGAACAATGGAAACGTGGCAACCGATTGCTTAAATACACCCACATTCAGCGGCACAAACAGCGCTGGAAACGCTCCTGTGGGTCACTAAACAACACCCATGTTTGGTGGTACAAATGCTGCTGGAAATGCAGCAACCAGTTGTTAAAAACGCCCACATTCAGTTGCACCATCAGCACTAGGAATGCTGCACTAAAGGCCCGAACATACTCGGACGGAACGGACTCCGCGGAGGTCTGCGCGGACTCAAAGCAGACGTCCGCAAGCCCTGTGCGCACAAAGCTCATATTTTACAACCGCCTGGACTCCGCTCCGTGCACCAGTGACTGCTCGGCATGTATTTTTCACATCGCGGGGATTTTTCACGAACATTTTTACAGGAAACTACAACGCTGAAGTGCGCTCGACTATGAAAGCCTGAATGACTGCGGACATTCCTCGCGGAGTCCGCTCCACTTATAGTACGCCCGAGTATGTTCGGGTCTAAGTCACTACAAAACATTCATCTATCTATGGCACAAACGGCACTGGAACCAGCCATCTCTTGAGACTGGTGGCTTTGACCAACTCGTATACTGGATATGGATATGTGGCCAATGGTCGTTAAAAAATCAACTGGTTTTGTTGTTTGTTGGTCTTAAACTGTGATCTGCAGCTTGGCAGGTTTCACCCCTTTGGTGACACACCATCCACCATCCCCTCCACCTCCTGATGGCACAGATCAGATCACACACTACGTCACTTTAGAAACTCAGATATGAAACGTATGATACTGGACAGTGTAACGTATTCGTGGTTTGCAGAATGGTTTTCTTCTGGCGACAGGCTGAGAGTAATACCACACCAGAGTTTTACCAAAGCGCTAAAATATGACATCTGACAAATAACTCACAGCTCACAGTCCACATACGAGAGTTTCCCTGAGCTTTCAACCAGATCTCACATCTGTGAGCTCGCCAGCTGTTCATTAACACCAACTTAAAACAGAACAAATATCACGTGACAGGTCGAAGGCCTCAGAGAAAGGTTCAGCAGACTTTAAGTTGGGATTGTCTTGGGTTGGACTTTTCCAAATAAAATATTTTCATTTTTATAATTATATCTTCATAAATAATCATAGTTTCTGATGCTCAGTGACGTGTCAAAGCATTGAGGTTTAATACGCAGACCTTCACACAGGTGAATATTATTTATTTTGTTCATGGGATGTCAACAAACCAAGTCATGAAATTATTTCATGTGGGTCGTGTTATTCTGTGATCTCAACTCATGCTGTCAAATCTATTCCTAAATACCACGTTACAGTAAATATATAGAACTGCTTGTTTCCTTGTGATGACAGAAGAATTATCGGATCAAACACAGTTTATTTCATCATCTCTCAACGATCCATCAAATCTGTTTTTATATTATCACAGACTGATCATGACAAAATAAATCTTGACTGATTATTACACGCTGTGTTCGGCTGTTTGTATGTTCAGACAGTTGTGCAAATATTTCATGATATGTGATTATTCTGTGATCTCAACAAACATCAGATGTCAAAACTGTGGTCTTGTGATTGAGGTTGGATTATTATATATATATATATATATATATATCTATACTACAGGCAACATTTTTTCAGTTTGGCCAGGATGTAAATGCAGATTTTAAAGTATAGTTTTATTTTAGCGAGGAGCTCAAAGACAGTCTGAATATGTGGATTAAAAAGAGTATATCTTGGTCATGTGTCCAAACCTCTTCACCTCTGAACTTTAATGTTCCAGCGTCTCCTCCTGCTGCCGAGTGTGCTGAGTGTGAAAAAAGAAAAATAAAACTCTGTTTGCATTGTCAGATCTGTTTATTTCATTTTTTGCCTCACTTTTCTTCACGGTGTCCCAGTTATCAGTGCAACATGAGCCAAATGTGTTTGGGGAAACTCGTGTGTGTCATGGAAGCGATGCAGAGAGGGGAACAGATGGGCTAAATTAATTAGCCCATGTATGTTTAAGTAGAAAGGTATTTATTTGCGTGAGTGGCCGAGGGGCTGGAATTAAACGGAGGAGGAAAGAGGGACAGGGGAGTAACTTCCTTTTTAGCGAATCTCAGGGAAAAGCGACGTTTTCACAAGCTCGCAGCGATCGGGTTGCAACGCAGAGTGGTTTCAGGGAATTATAAATAAATCAGAGTCAAACAGGCGATCTGGACGGAGGAGGAGAGCTCTTTGTTTACGGCCGACTCTGGAGACCTGAAACGGACCCTCCGAATAAATAAATACCACCGCTACAGGAAGTTCAGCCGCTTCCCCTCAGGCCCAGTTTAGTTTTATTAGCTACAGTCCTGCAGAGATACCAAACAATGAGACTTGCTCCCCCACCTCCTCCTCCTCCTCCTCTTTAAGCATGTATGCTGCTCTCTGGCTTCAGCTGCATTTGTTCAGAAAACTTAAAATGATGGAGGCTCCGAAGATAAAAAACTGAGGACAGATGTTAAAATTCTGACTTTAATGGTTTGCTGTGCAAAACTATAATTATGACATACCAAGTAATAATTATGAAAATATAGTAGGGCTGCGATCCAAAATGATCATATGGCCAAATTCAGAGAAACACATTTTTACCATTTTTTTTGTGTCGCAATAAAAGCAATTACCTATAAATAGGAACCAACTGTTCACTTTCATGTAAATTGGCATAATAAGGGAAATACCTGCTTATTTTTACGATCTTAAGTTTTGTTGAAACCGTTCTAAAACCAGACTGGCTGTTTGTTACATCGCTGTTAGCGAGCCAGGTCCTCTGCTCCCGACTTTTCAGCACATTGCTGATTTTCACTGCATGTTACCCAACAAAGTTAGAGAACAATGAGGCCTACAGCAGGATGTAGGTTTCATCCTTGTACATAATAAACTACCAAACTGGTGGTCAACATTTAAACCTGGCATTCAGATGAACTGATGATGACAATGTGCAGAAAAACCAACAGGAAACGATGGGCTGTTCAATTTATAAAAATGCATTTAGTGTTTACTACATAATTTATTTATGTTTCTCCCTCAAACATATTTGAATCTTCTATAGCTTATGGAACCGTCTCACCGTCAGAGATGAACGAACTGGACAACGTAGTTTTTAACCAAAGAAAGAACGATCAAATGCACTCAAAGTTTTTCTTGATAAGAAAGATGTGCGTGCTGCACCTCAGACAGGATCTGGCAAAAGTTTATTAACCAACTAATAACACACCAGCTCATCTCGGCTCCCTGCAGCTTTGAACCAAGTCCCGCCTTACTGTGTTGTGATTGGCCACCTACACCAGGCGGACCTGGTCACCGGTCACTCAGCCCTAGGTCACATGTTGATAACGCCTTGATAGAAATCAAAAATGGACCAAAAGTTTCGGGCCTAACTGGTATTTGTGATTTGGTCTGGTGATGTCAGGCTACAAAAATTCCACAGGAGACCTTTAAATCAGCCTCAAACAGACAGGAAGTCACGGCCGCATTATCCACTGACGGTAAAAACACACTCTTTGGCACAAAATAAAAGCAAACTGACAAAGCTTGGCTGTGACTGACAATAATATCTTCCTCTACAGGCACTGAAACTGAAACACCACACAGCTGTGCATCAAGTGCTACATCGAGCACCAACAGGAGGCGTCATGCTGCAGCGCATCAACAGAAGACCACACAAAGTTATTAATTTTTACTTCCTCCACCTCTGTTAGCTTAAAATCCTGTGAACACACTCACACATCATCAGTTAAACACACTGACATGCAGACTCGAGGAGCCGGGAATCAAACCACCGATCTTCCAACTAGTGAACGACTTGCTCGACCTCCTGAGCCACAGCCGTGGCAAGTAAAACAAGAGAGTAATAGATATTAGTTTGAGTTTTATTATTAAATATTCTAATGTCTCTTATGAGGTGGCAGAGCATCTCTCTCTGTGCTCAGGATGTCCCTCCATCTCTCAGGATAGAGGCACAAATAAAACAAGCGTTGAACTTCATGCATGCATTCTTTAGGCTCTGTTAATAATTGAAGGAGCGGGCCAGAGGCGGGTTTGCAGTGCGGAGGTGGAGGCAGTGGAGGGAGGGGAGGTGGGGATTGGACAGGTGTGTTCAGGGTGAGGAGGAGGGTGAGGAGGAGGGCCTGGAGAACAACAGCTTGCTCTCAGCAGGGGTCCCGGGGAAGGAGCAGGTGAGGAAGGTATCCATTGCACTGCTTTTTACAGCGTCTACCTGACACCGGTTCAGAGGGGAGGTGAGGAGGAGGAAGAGGAGGAGGACGAAGAGGAGAGGAGGCGCTCGCAGTCCAAAATATCACCAAAGCAACAGAAGGCAGGAAATCACCTTCTGGCAAATGACTGAACAGAAATGAGAGAGCTGCTCTGATCAGCTCGCAGCTGAAATCAGACTCACACACAGTTCTGCTGTTATTTAACAAGTGTCACAGACACAAATCAGCCTGAACCGCACAAACACTCTCACAGTGACATTTACACAGCAACTCCTGCAACACGGAGTAAAGATCCCATATCAGTGCGCTCCTGTTTCTCATATTTAAAGTCTTTATACCTCATGTTGTCCCAATGACACGACAGAGAATGGTGAGGTGTAGGGACGGTTAACCCAGATGATGTCATCTGCTCAGATGAGGTAAACCCCCCTCTGTAAGAATGACACAGAGCCAGAGGTTAAAGGTCACGGGGATCTGGATCCGCCCGGTCTGTTTGGAGAGAGTCCCATGGCGGCCGTCGTCACCTGTCACTCACAGATCAATACGCCTGACGGGACTTATTAAATCAAGGTGTGTTTGTTTTTCTCTGCGGCAGAGATAATAATCTTTTTCTGTCTGAACCAACGGACACAAAATCCAACTTCATTTAAACAATGGATCTCTGCATAAATACATTTACAGAATCTAAGAAATAACTTATAATTGCATTGGTCATCACGCCTTCCATGATAATGTAGTGCACGAAAAAGATTAATTAACACATCACCGCTATCGTCACCATTCATTCCTCAGACCTGATATTGTAAAACAATGTTATCAAACTGCTCTTTAAAAACCTACTGTTTCCAATATTATCATTAAATTCTTAGACACATAATTCTGTTCAAATTCGTCAAACTAAGACACTGCAGCTTAGCGTCTGGCTGCATGATGTCAACAAATCGATGTTTACCAGCTAACGGACGAGGTGGGGATCAAACACAAATGTTCCCGCTGTGGTTTAGTACAGATTTATCTTTGTATCTTAGCCCTGCGACAGAAATGGTCCTCCACTGACTACACTGGTGTTTTTATATATTGTGATGTCATTTCTTAGAGTATCTTAATTTCTCCGAAAAATGGTACAACCTAAGCTTAAAGGTTGCATAAGTCAATAAACCATAATAATGGTATGGAAATGGAAATACAAAAACCTGACGTGTTCTCATCAGATTTTACAAAATCACCACAGAGAACATATTTTTAAATGTAGAAACATGAACAAAAGTTTTCTTAACATTACAGAAGTTATTTGAGCAATGTTCATTATTTAGTTTTGAAAAGCTGTAGGTTTATCATTCATCCCTTTGGTACCACCACGTTTTTACACGAGTTTGCACCACATGTAACACAACATGATGACGGGGGAGACAGAAGCCAGACAGAAGAATGAACGTTGTAGCTGTTATATTTCTTATTTTAGATTGATTTAAACTATTGTACAGATAACGGACAAAGCTACCATGACATCACCAATTAGTTTGTGGACTCCTGTTTTGAAGTCTGAGTTTTTGAGTTTGGCATTTTGGCTGTCGCCATCTTGGTTTTTGGACACGAAGGTGGAGCTGACGCACCCCTGTACAGTTAAAGGATATTTTGACATGGACATCTGTGGGGACTGACTCGCTCTTGGAGTCAGCCCCAAGTGGACATCAGAGGAACTGCAGATTTTAGGTTCATTACTCAGCCTCAGGATCACACAAACAATGATTTTCTGTGGCCGCCCACGGGACGTCAGTATCTTAAAATAAGTAGAATTTTGCTAACGGTGCCAAAAACGTTATTGTATCATCACTCTTGTTTCAAATGGAAATTTCAAATGATGGAAGTCCTCACTCAGCTTTAACGCCATTTCACAGAAGGATTTTCATCCAAAAAAATTGCAAGCAGAAGATTTGTATAGACCTCAATTTCTGCAGATGAATATATTTTTGACTAATGAAATCCTTTGTTCCAACTAATGTCATCAATTTGGTTTCTCAACACTGAATATGACACAACTTAGTTTATGTATTGTGAGATTATTCTGTCTGGAAGACACTGTTGTTGACAACTCTTCTCAAAATAAGTAATTTATTTAATTTGTTTTATGGAAGTAGAACACAGCAATGCAGCAAAATTCACTCTGAACCTGGTGTTAGAATTAGTGCTTAACCTGGTGTGCATGATTGTACTGCTGAAACTGTCGTTGTTTTGGTAAACAGGAAGTCAGTAAAGGTGTAGCATTGGCAACAACACTAAAATATAATATAATCAAACTCCTGCAAATGATCTAAACTGTGCAGGAGACACACTAACAAAACTTTTCTGAACATCAGTAGATCAGTAGATCACAGAGGTTGACGTGCTCGTGCTGCTCCATGTTATCCTTCAGTGAGGTCAGAGGTCACAGTGGACTGGCAGTCTTCCTGTGGAAGAACGATATAAGAAGCGCAGGTATTGTTTGGATCCTCTGAAACTGAAGCCAGCTGACCTGCCGGTTCTGGTGCCAGCACTGAACTGTGTTTGTGATCTCCAGCTGGGTCTCTGCCTCTTCTGTTTTCTCCTCATTTCACTGGATTAATTAAATCCGCTGCTTGCTGATCCCATTTCATTGTCCTCCGGCCTCTTTAACAGACCTCTCTATTCACCCCCAAAATGGGTCTTTTATGGGGCTAAAACAAACTCTGGTGCTGAGAGTGTGTGTCAGCTGAAACGTGTGTGAGGTGGAGGGGCTAAAGGGCAGTGTGACGGATCTATACCTCTGACATGGACTTTCCATAATGTCAGTTTGTTTTCTACGTTCACTACAAAGCTGCCATTTGAGCTACGTTCCCTGCCAACACATCCTCACCCCCAACTCATCAAATACAGTCAGCAGCCCTGTGCTTCAAACTTTGATGCTACAGCCACGTTGCCAGAAGAAAATGTTGGTATCGTACATTTCTACAAACCACGAGTAAGTTACATTTGTTTGTTTCATACATGTATCAGCATTTCTAAACTGACGTAGTACATAAGCTGTCATCGGGAGATGGAGGGGATGGTATGACAACTGCTTTGTTTCCAGCAGCTTTTTAACCACCAAACATTTTTAGCGATCCATCACTGTTTTCCCAACTTGATAGTGCCAAGAAAAGCTGTTGTTTGTTATCAAGAAATCGCTACATTTCCAGACGTGATATTCGCACAGCAACAGGTTTTTCAAAGCCAAAAGTTTTCCTAACTGTAAAACCGAGTGGTTTTTGTGCCTAAACCTAACCACATGTTAAAAACATTGTTGTTGAAATGTATTTTTTTAAACATAAATGAATATATTGTTAAACAAATGTAACATATCCATGGTTTGCAGAAACCTACAATGCCAACGTTTATTCTGGAGACTGAGTTGTGCTTTAGGTGCCGCTCTGCCGTCAGTTTTGGATGGATCTGTTTCCGTTCATTAAATGCATACGTTGTCTTTTTCAAAATAACATGTTTTGGCGCCACAACTACTTGGTTAGGTTTAGAAAAAGATGATGGTTTGGGTTAAAATGACGTTGACTTTTGGTTTCAATGGGACACAAACAGCCGTCTACAGAGTGAAAGTCCAATGTTTGTCACTGCCTGACCTCCTCTCTGTGCGGACTTCCTTGCTCTCTCTACTACATCAGTTGCTCTAATAACTTCAGCCTGTTACATGCATTGTCTGTTTTTAAAATACACTTCTGTTTTCACAGGAAATGTACAGTTTGCATACAGTCTCTTTCAAAATAAAAGCACTACGCTGGTACAACACCGCAATTTTTTTCCTTCAGCAACAAACACATGGTTACGTTTAGGAAAAACAAACAGGGTTTGGCTTTACAATCTTAATCTGAACACCGGCCTCCCAGGTGAAAGTCGGTGGTTGTTGGACCCATCCACCACCCCTCATGCCCACCCATGTTGGACTTTTGCCGCCTTATTATTCGTTGTTGCCCCGCTGCGTTTCCTCCTGACCTGGCCATGGATCTTGTGTTGACTGGTTGCGTTGCAGAACTAACTGTACATGCTTGCGGGCCGGAGTCTTGAAAATCATGTGCAGGACTCTGATCCAGAGGCTCCAAAAGCCTCATTGTCACTGCATTAGAGATTGATTTTTGGAACTGCTAATTTTTTAGTAAGAAATCTTCCTCACTGAAGTAAAATCAACTCAAGCTGAAATATCCGTATGAGCCCAATAGCAAAGTTTTGCCCCAGGGCCCCTAACAGGTTCATCTGGCCATGAAGGATGGTCGTTTGAAGTGTAAGACTTCTCTAATCTTAACCACAGCAGAGGTCTGAAGTGGTTTGAGTGGTCGCAACAATGCAGATTTGCTTAAATCACATTCCCAAACAGTTCAACACTGTATGACTGGCTCTCCGCCTGGTCGGAGGCAGGATCTTAGTTTGTCGAGTTTGTCTTAGTTTGACACTATGGAGGTTAACTCTAGGGTTAATGTCACATACAACATAACATTACTAATGCTGACTATCTCTGTAACGCTGCACGTGAGAGACAGACTTAGTATCTTTAGCCCACAAGCTAATGTTAGCCATCATGCCGCAACAACAAGATGTGATCTTGGTGTGATCGTATCAGAAGCTTCATAATCCAGCCGTGAACTGTGGTGACTTTTTGGAGACTCTAGAATAAACCTATAATAACTCCAACACTGAAGTCTTCCTGAGCATTAATCCTTTATCCTAAAATGTTAAACTCTGGCTAAAACACTGCACTTGTCACTGTCACCAGCAATCATAATGGCGAAGGGGCGGGACAAACACAGCAAAGACCAAATGTCACAAACACAAGTGCTGAACAACAACAGCTGTCGTTTTCAGCTGGGAAGAGAAAGGCTGTGGTGGACACACGTCCTTATTGAAGAAACACTAGCGACTGTCCAACCAATGAGACTTCGGACAGAGCACATCAACCAATCAACCGACCGACCATCCAACCAGAAGTTTGCAGCCCTACATGCCACCCTGCATGAGTCCATACCCCACTTAAAATTCAACTACAGACATGTTACCTGTGTAGCTCTATAAAATTTGGATGTTCATCAGAGATGGTTTGTAAAACCTGGAGCCTTAAACCACTGCTCAGAGCACCTTAAAGGTTCTCAGTAGAAACTTTTCTGTGGTCTGAGCCTGAAGAACCCCGAGGTGGTTCACGCAGAGGAGCGTTGTTGTTCAGAGTGTGGAGGCTGAGGCCTCAGCGGGCCTGCAGGGCCACGCCAGGACACCTAATCTGCTTCATTAATGCTTCCAGTCGACCATCAGCAGCGAGCTCCCACAGTCCTCTCTGGTTTCAGCCCGTCCTGTCCGAGGCCTCGCTCACCTGCAGCTGTACCTGCTCGATCACTGAACTGCATCGGTAACGGCCACACTGGAAACACTGTGCTGCTCTTTTTTATTAAATGCAGAATTCTTTCACTTTTTTTGTAAATTTCTTTATATTCTTTACTTTCTTTTCCTTTTCTCTTATGAATCAAACCTACATGACAATAAACCTGATTCTGCTGCATCTGCATTTCATTATTACCCACATATTTTTGCAGATATTTAGGACAAAATATGCTTCTTAAACTTGTTATTCTGAAAAAAAAGTTCAAATTGTCATTGTGTTCCTTATGTGTGGGTGGAAAGCTCTAAAGTCAATCACTGTCTAGTGAAAACGGTTTTTAGCTTTTATTTCTTTTGAGATTGGAAACGCTACATGTTTTACATAATCGAAGTTGGTTTTGAAAAGGATTTATGAGCCTGAGAGAATGTGCTCACATAAATCCTCCTAATCTGTAACATTTTTAAAATAATTATTAAACTTGGAGATGCGTGGTTTGTGGAATTTGGCCACAAATTCATTAGAATCAGGACCAATCAGAGAAGCAGTCTGGTATTTATCAGTTTCAGTATAATTATGCAATCAAGAGGATGAGGCTGAGTGATTTATCAATACCAATGTATCGGAAACACACAGTCTGAAGCAGAAATGTAATATCCTTCAGTTGATCTGTTAATGGCTGCAAGTTGTGTAAGTGGATTGTTTCACGTCCACAGAGTAAAGCCTCTCCATGTTCCTGCACTGAAACCAGAATCGGCCTGTTAAAGCCCTCAGCGTGGAGCGAATCAGGAAGAGAAGATGGAAACAATTAGGGACGTGCAGATGTACGGCTGATTAGCAGAGAGGATGGATCCAGTTTGGAAAAGCAGATCTGTAGCTTCACCTTCTGCAGGCCACACCGGAGCTGGACGGACGCCTGAGTGTGCCTGTCACAGTCAGTTTATTTCTTCTGACTCTCAGACACTGACGGAGGAAGTGTTCAAGTCCACTTCTTACGGAGTAGTACTAACACCACTGTTAAATATATTTGATTTTCCTTGAAGGCATCCTCCAGTGGCCTTGTTGTGTCCAAACCTTGTTACGTTTGTACGTTTCATACATATATTATCAATGTTTTTAAAGTGACACAGTGTATGAGCTGACTCTGTCATCAGGTGGTGGAGGGGATGGTGGATGGCGTGTCATCTGCCAAGCTGCAAACTGCTCTTCAAGACCAACAAAACCATTGGCCACGTTTGTGCCACATTTGGATGGAAACTTGGTTGTTAAATGTGAGTATTTGTACCAATATTTGAACACAAAGTTGAACACGAACACAACATAAAGACGACAGCCGACGGTCACGCAGCATGTACGTTCTGTGCCTGAATGAGAGGAAATAACTCTCCACACCAGCAGACGGTGATAGTCTGTGAAAAACAGGAAGAGCGTCCTGATGCTAGTGAGCATCCAAGGTGAAGAACGAGAAACAGCTTGTTTCTCTGTAGATTGATTTTCATATACAACTGAGACAACGGCTAAAACCTTTAGTTAAGTGTGCGTGATTAGCACCATCACTACATCCCCGTCAGTGAAATGTGACTTTGTACTTCTGATTGATTCAGTATTTTCGTTTTTTCCTACAGACACACAGTAACTGTATGTAGAGAGCGTGTAACGGCCCGTGTGGCCTCCTGTCCTGTCCCCCCCTCCTGTGGCGGATTAAGCAGGGAGCCAGCTGTAGTGCTGGGGGGGTGGGGTGGGGTGGGTGAGGAGGGGGTGGACATGCTGCCATCGGCCTCTCCAAGGTGACCCCTGGCAAAAGCTGGCATCACATCTGTAGCCGAGCCCGGCCCGTCCTGACCGCCATCAGGCAGCACGGGGCTCCTCTGTGCCCCCACTGCCCTCCACGCTGCCCGGCTGGCAGGGAGGAGAGAGGGGCCTCCTGCTGCTCTGAGAGGGGGGAGGGGGAGGTAGGAGGGTAGCAACCCTATCACCAGATACCAGACGATTCTGCAGAACCAACAATATTCTTAATGCCAACATTCTTACGATCTTCTGACAGTATGTGTGCATGGAAACTGTGGCTGCTGTGGATAAACTGGTCATGCAACTAAAAGACTAGGAAATGATTGAGGTATGGTGTTTGTGCTTGAGGGCCCTTTCACACCTACGTCATTTTATTTGGTCCAGACTTTCTTACTTTTCAGGTTGATCAGAGCCAGAATTACAGGTGTGAAACCATCCCAGACGACCCAGCTGACGGAAAACAACTGGAAATGTGCATTTCCTCAAACCACAGATATGATTTGTATGACACAGCAAATGTGTTGAAACTTTATGCTACAGCGATGCAGTGGTCATCGTGTGGTTTAGGTAGAAAAAAAACTTGGTTATGGTTAGGAAGAGATCACGTTATGGCTTAAACAAAACACACAGTTTGGGGGCACAATTATGGCTGGAGAAGCTGTCGATGTATCAGCTGCTGTTCATGGCGCAATCACTGACGTAGTGCTTTTACTTTGAAAGAGACTGTATGCAAACTGTACAATTCCTGTGAAAACAGAAGTGTATTTTGAAAACAGACAATGCATGTAACAGGCTGAAGCTGACCCAGCGTCCCAGAACGTCAACAACCAACACACCCAGGGTACCTTGGACGCCATATGTGGACGTGGAAAGTCCATGACCAAACGTGGACATGTGACGAGGTCACAGTGAGGATGAGCTGATAATTCAGCCCCCGGTAAAAAACCTCCTGAACAATGAACACTGGTTAAAACCCCTAAATCTGACACACTGGACTGGAGGTACAAGTTTCTCAAAATGAATTACGTACATCACTTGAGTAAATGTACTTAGTTTCTTTCCCCCACTGCAGAAAACACAGCAGAGTTTGCAGATCCCGAACAGGTAAAAAGTCCATGACCCCCTAGAACCCTCTCAAGGACCCCTGGAGGTCCTGGGACCCCATGTTGAGCCCCACCAGATTAAAGGAATGGAGAGGACTGACTCCTCTGTGAGTGGGTGTTTCCTGTGTGTGTGTGTGTAGCAGGACGAGGTCTCCCTTGATGCCCCCACCAGCTGTTCGTCCTCGCCTCCCCCTGGGGGGTGAGGGTATGGGAGGGTTGCGGGGTCAGCGGCTCCCCCTGTCGGAGGCGTTGGCACAACATGGCGACAGGCTCGGCGGGGTCGGCAGGCGCCCCGGACCGGACAGCCATAAGTAATGGGGACCTGCACGCACACAGGCACGGCTCTGAATCAACTTAATTAGATGAGGGAGGGGGGAAGCGTTGTTGGGGGGGGGGGGGGGTCTGGCCACGGGACAAACCTGAGAGTTTGTACACACACTGATAAAGAGGTGATCACTCCACATTACTGCTAATGAATGAGTCCTTGGAGGTAGATGCTGACAAACACTCCTTCACATCCTTTTTTTTGGATGCTGTTAAACGGCTCTCTGATGTCCAAACATATGGTGCCACTGTGACACCGTTTCTGCAGCGTACTCCCTCTAAAAATAATTTCATGCTAATTAATCTGTCTTCACATGGAGATTAAACGTGTAGCTGGGGAGATCGTCAATTAATAACCGCACAGATCGTTACATTCCTGCGCTCCTTAAACTTTACACTGTGTGTGCCAGCGAGCGGTCAGGTGATGCTGCTGAGATAAAGATGCTTCACTAGAATATTTTCAACACTCACAAAGACTAAAAATCCCGCACTGACTCCTCTGCTTCTCTTTATGCAGACACAGAGAAAGTGAAAGGAATAACAGTTACTGAAATGTTGTTGAAACGTTTTTACATAAATATCTAAAAACTGTCAATTTGGCAGCCGAGATATCTTGATCTTTTTTTACCTCCAAATTACATCATTAGTGTAGTTTGAGGTTTGGGGTTTTTCCTGGAAACGGAGCAGCTGTGAACATATTAAATCTTAAGGCCCAGACACACTAAACTGACTTCAGAGAGCTAGCAGCGACAAAGGTCCTCTGCCTCGTCACCTGACGCCGCCTTTGTCTCGGTCAAAAAGTTGCACATGAACACACCATAAAGACGACAGCCGACGTCCAACCAGCGCATACGTTCTGCGCCTGCATGAGAGGAAATGACTCTCCACACCAGCAGACATGATAATCTGTGATCGTCATTAAAACAGGAAAACAGGAAGAGCGTCTTGATGCTCGTGAGCCAGTCTGGCAGCACGGGAAACAAACTTTGCTGCGTGTTAAATATGCTCTGTTCTTTTAACACTGGATTGTGTTGTTAACATGCTAACTGGCTAACTAGCATCAAGATGCTCTTCCTGTTTCCCTTTTTGAATCACAATCACAGAGTTATTTCCTCTCACACAGGAATAGAACGTACGTGCTGGTTGGCCATCGGCTGTCGTCTTTATGATGTGTTCATGTGCAAGTTTTTAGCCTAGACACAGCACAACAGACACACAGCAGGGGACCTTCATCTTTAGTTGTATGATCAGTACTAGGGACGCACCGATCTGATATCTGGATCAAATATCCGCCCCGATTTCATCAAAATAGATGGATCGGGTATTGGAAAATACAACCTGTACCTGAGGCAGTCCTTATTGCGACGCAACTATGCCATATGTCATGGAGCGAAGGAGAGAATCTGCTGTGTGGAGGTATTCCACACTATTTCAACTGCACTATTGTTTATTTTTGTTAAAAATAAATAGTTCATCATTGGATTAATCTGTTTCATCTTGTTTCATTTCATCTTAGGAAAGAACCGTGTCGTCATCAATGCCTGATGCCTCTGGTCTTTTCTGTTCTACATGTAAAGGTATATAGCTTTTTAGGTCAACCATGGTATCAGATCGGTATCGGGTATCAGCTGATACTCGGGATCCGTATCGAAACTGAGAAAGCTGGATCGGTGCATCTCTAATCAGTACTCCCCAAGCACACGTTTCTGACGACTGTACAAATGAGACTTGGATTAAACTGCACGAGCTGTGTGAGAGTTTGTAAATGGATGTTTAGATGTTGTTTTGCTGTTGTTAAATGTGGTCAACATTCACTTCAATTCATCGAAAATGTTTCTTTGGATTCTTCGTCCACTGTGGAGGCATGGGAGAAAAACCTTTTCTTCACAAACTCTACGTAATACGCAGTGAGTAACTGATACACAAACTTTGCAGGTGAAATGTTTCTTCAATAACTAAATTAAACACATAAAAGACAAGAGTTTGGACTTCCCACAGGCTCTGTACGCTCACGTTTAAAGGATGTCGGAGTACTTAAAAACACATGCTTACATACTTGTACTCGAGTGACATTCTCAATGCAGGACTTTTACATGTAACAGAGTATTTTCAGTGTCGTATAAGTACTTTTACTTTAAGGAGCACTGTGAAGAGTTTCTGCAGATTGCAACCACTTGAAACTTCAGTGTTCATTGTTCAGAAGGTTTTTTACCAAGAGATGAATTATCCACAGAAGTCTCTTGCTCTACAGAACAAACAGACCAGCTGATTTTAACCGGTTAAAACACTGAATAAAGACATTTCATGTTTACTGCTAAGTAAGTTGGTCAACACAAAAACAAGAATGTCTCTATCTGGAGCCAGTGTTTGGTTTGTCCGTTCTGGGCTACTGTAGAGACATGGCAGTGTAACATGGTGATCTCTGTGGATGAGGACCTGCTGTAAACTAAGGTAACAAAAACATGATTTCTATTTTCAGGTGATTTTTACCCTAAAGAAAACCGACATTATATTTTTGAATGACTGAATGCTTTGAATAAAAGATGGTAATACTTCCTCCACCAGTATTAAAAGGTCTGCAGAGTTGGATGATAATTTACACCTCAAAGTCGTATCAGTGACTGTTACTATAAAGTATTGATTGTGCAGCTTTATTCCTTCTGTCAGCTGCATGTGCTCCTGCTCTGCACGCTGGTGGCCTCTTGTTTCTGGATCACAGTGAGTCCATGTTCCCGTCACACTGACCGCTGCTCTCTAATCACACTGATGCTGATGTGCAAACATCTGGCTCCTTCACATAATCCCTGCAGCCTCTAATCAGAATCAGCTAAGTAGCACTCTTGATTTTATCTCCATTTGTCTGATTGTTTAATCACTGCGATTGCTATTAAAGCATTAATAGGTTAGAAATACTCACTGCAGCGTCGTGCTGCAGCTTCACTCTGATGGGATTAAAGGGACATTTCACTGCGCTCAGCAGCTGCCCTCTGTAGCTCTGATAGGAAATAATTAATTAGGACGAAGACGTTAACGTGTAGTCGTGTCTGAACAACCTGCACTCGTGTATCTGACTATGTAATGTTCACACACCTGTTAGAGCCCACCAGGCTGCGTGCTTCACAGGGTTGATCCTGCTCTCTTACCGTCCACGACACACTGACAGGAAGTCTGAATCCATTTCTTACATCACACACAAAGTTCAGAGAGGTGTTTTATATCTCATGTCGGTGTTTCTGACTCTTCTGCTGAATATTTTGCCTCCATCACGGCAGCGTGTGAGGTTTGTTTGTTCCAGGTTTGGACATTCCTGCTGCTCCCCTGAGGTTCTTTCTTGGTTTCTACTTTTGGCGACCGACTAACAGGTCCGTTATGGCTCCACGGTCACATTTTAAGCAAACTGGCAGATGAAAATTAAATGTTGTGACAGAAATACTGCTCCTTTGTCAAGTGGACTTTCACATCTACATATTACGCGCTAGGTATCCTGCTGTGTCTACTGTTGGCGTTCTGGGTTGCTGTAACCAACGCTGGGACATCACATGGTAGGGTTTAGAAAAAAATCATCATGGTTTGGCTCTACATTCATACAGGAAGTGAACACGACTCCTTGGTGAAAGTCCGGGGTTTGTTGGCCCAGTGCAGACGGAAAAGTTTACAGTTGCACAAGCCGTGGAGATGTTGATTTGATCAATAATTTGAATCGGATTTGGATGAAGAAGCAAATGAGTTTGGGGATGAAACAGGAACCTCATGACCATGACAGCGACACACAGACAAGACGCCCACAGAGGAGACGGAGACAATGGAACTGCTATACATCATTCAGTCATTCAAATTGATGTTGGGAAATGAGAAACAAAAAATGTAAATGTGAAACTGATTTCATGTGTGAAAATGACAAGAATGCAATTTTTCTCAGCTTTTTGTCCGAAATGTTTTTTTATGAAAATGCACAAATTTAAGTGTTGATAAAAAAAGAAATAAGATAAAATAAAATACTTTTTTTTTGTGTCTGTGTTTTAAAACAGGTCTCTTCTTTTCTTTCATGTATATACTGTTTACATATCCACAGAACAAATTATTCTGTGAGTCTTGAAAGATCAGTGAATATGATCAAAAATGCTAGAGGTGGCTGGCAACTTAAAAGAAATACTCTGGCAGGGAAAGTGTTAAATAGAATCTCAAAAACCTGCCTCTGCCATAGTTTTTTAATCACGTGACTACTTTGGTACAAAAATGTACCCGTCAGTTTGGCGGACAGCGTGCTGAAATTCACTCGCCAAACCGAAAATCAACCTGCATGTAGCACTTGGCAGGTGTTAATTCGGACTCTGCAAGTACCTCCAATATGCTCTCCATTACAGTATTTGAGTAAATGTACTTAGTTACATTCCAACACTGGAAATGTATCATGTGAATAAGAGTCCTCACAAGTATAGAGGTGCCAACAAAGTGTGTGTGAAGAAGCTAAATCTTCTGAATGCACGTCTGCAGAAGCTCCTCTGATGGCCGTGTGACAGAACAGGTGATATTTACGCAGGAAGAAAAAAAAAATGGCAAAAATCCATTTCTGCCAATCGAGTAAACAGCAAACACCCAAAGCTGCTGCCTCCCTTTAAATGAAGACTGACACCTCTGCTGGCAGCCAAACACCGAGTGGCTGCAGACCAAGAACTGTGTGGCACGCAACACACACATACACACACACACACACACACACACACACAAAGCTCCCAAATACCAGATGGTGTTTCTGGATTCTGTTTCCATTTTTTTTTTTTTTTTTTTTTGTTTCTGTTACAATCACAAAAGAGTGAGGCTGTAAAACCACAGACACACACACATCAACAACACACACACACACACACACACACAGTGAAACTACAGACGCCATCTCTTATTGAAAAGTTATTTTTATCTCTCAGATACACAAATATCTGATCAGACACGTTTAACAACAGACGTCGTTAAAATGTGTTTTTGTTCGAGTCATTTATATTCAACGTTATTTCCAGAGCTAAATTTAAAAGAAAAATCAGTTTCAGACTAAAACCTGTGCTGCACTCAAAACTGCACTCTGATTGGCTCTCAGTGGTGAAAGAAGGACTCAGGTATGTTACCTACGTAAAAGTAGCGCAGATAAAGATACAGATACTTAAGTAAAAGTTCTTCACTCAAAATCTGATTTAATCAAAAGCAGAAATGAATTCGCATCAAACAATACTTCAAGTACCAAAAATAAAAGTACTCATGATGCAGAAAGGCCCGTTTCAGAATAACTTATCAGCTCCAGCTCCGATCGTCACTGATAGAAATATGACACCCAGCTGAACGCACTAGTGTGGGCTCCTTTGCCAATGTGACAAAACACAGGGCCACCACAGAATACTGTCCTCTGCAGAGCCATGCATCAAATCACTGTTTCCTATTGCTTTTACTCTTCCTGCGTTATATAGAAAAAGAAGTGGTAAAAATGAGATGTCTTGTCCAAGTATAAAGGAGCAGAAAATGGAAATACTCAACCACTGAATTAGTAAATTAAAAATATTAAATATTGTCTATTAAAGCCTTTTTAAAATAGTTGCCATTATAATATGTTGTGCATTTAGTTTAAAGGTGTACGTCTGCATTTCCTGACACAACCAGGCCCTCATCATTTGTGCGTAGGAATGGTCTGAGGCAGGTCTACATTTGTTCACAGAGCAGGAACAAATTCAGGTAAGAAAATATTTAAGTCCAAGAAATCTACTAAAATGTTCATGTCACTATCCATGTTCACAGGTAGCAGTAACCCTCTGGAGCCACCTGCACACAGAGCTGCTCAAATGTTTACTCAAATGAAGGCATGGCCACAGAAACATAAATACACATAAATCCTCAATGCCTATGTGCAGTTTCACATAGATTGACCACGTCAGTGAGTAGAAAAACGTGGGACAGACAGAATGACTGACTGACAGAATGACACACTGACAGTTTCCATGATTATGTACAGCATACCATACCATGACTTAGTCATACCAAACATTAGAAAACACCAACATTGGTCCACAGGGGGAGCCACAGCCATCGGTCGCATTTTAGCCATTTTGAAGCATTTTTCTGTTGTTATAGCGCCACCCAGTTGCCAATTAGAGTTAAATTTCTCCAGTCACCTTGAGGCGTCCTGTTCTACATATCTACCAAGTTTAGTAAAAATCCATATGGCGGTTAGGCCTAGATAAGAAATGAGCTCTCTAGCGCCCCCATTTTGTTTGATGGGGTCAATAATGGAGGGGTCCCCTCAGATTATGTGTGGTCATATGCCTACAAAGTTGCGTGGTGATGGGTGAAACCCTTGAGATGTTATACACCTTTATGTGATGAGCCACGCCCTCCGCAATATTCATTGCCTTATAGAAGCTCAGTTTTAGTAAGTTTTCCAACTTTTGCCAAGAGGGAACTTTAGATATTGGTCCCTAGATTATGTTCACCCAGTTTCATGCAGATCGCTCAAACTTCCTAGGAAGAGATCCATTTGAAGTGTTTTTCAAAAAATTCAAAATGGTGGTAAATCTATATAAGTGGAAGTTATGGGTTCTTGAGGCAAATGTGTTCCTCATGAGGAGAGGCATCTCTGTGCAAAGTTTCATGTCTCTACCACATACGGGGCATGAGATATGCCCATTCAAAGTTTGACATTTCAATGGGTTGCTATAGCGCCCCCCTTTGGCCAATTGATGTAATATTGCTTCATTGGCATCCTCCCATGACCCTCTACCACTGTGCCACATTTCACATGGATTGACCAAGTCAGTGAGGAGAAAAACGTGGAACACACACACACACAGAGTTTTCATCATTATATAGTAAGATTAAAGAAACAGTGTGTATGATATAGGAAAATTTTAGTGGTGTCTTGCAGTGAGCATTGTAGACGGCAACCAGCTGAAACTTCTCCTGGTTAGAATTCCTCCAGTGTTCATTGTTGAGGAGCTGAATTATCCTCAGAGTCTCTTCTTCTCAGAAACAAACACACCAGCTGATTTCAACCAGGAGACTCTGAATAAAGATTTCACCTTAAAAAAAATCAGTGTTTTTTTATTGCTGCACGTCACTGTGACCGACACAAGAACCTGACTGTCTCGATCTAGAGCCAGTGTGAGGTTTGTCCGTTCTGAGCTACTGTAGAAACATGGCAACCTCCACAGACCAGGACCTGCCCCATATCTAGATATAAACGGCTATTTCCCATTTCTGCCAATACTACCCCCTAACTCCTACAGACTGGAGCTGTAACTGTGTTCACAATCATTTAATCAGTGTTTATACACAGTGTATAAATGCTGAGCAGGCAGACGGGGTAAAGTCAGTATACACTGAGTGAGAGAAGTCAAATCTGGAGTTCCAGAAGTCAGAAGATGATCTGTGAATGCTCTGCTGA
Source organism: Epinephelus awoara (assembly GCA_035609425.1). Classification (NCBI taxonomy): domain Eukaryota; kingdom Metazoa; phylum Chordata; class Actinopteri; order Perciformes; family Serranidae; genus Epinephelus; species Epinephelus awoara. The sequence goes on along the minus strand of CM069303.1, from coordinate 40,637,465 downwards.
CCTGCTGTACACAACAACTCCAGCTTCTGGTAAAATCAGTCCGTGGTACCTCTTCACAGAGAGGACAAATACTTCTGCAAACAGCAGCTGCTTCCACTTCATAAATCTCCTCAAGTCCCCATCGAGGAAGGAGCAACTGAAACAGTATGTAGAGCATCATGGTTGTGTTTAAAGAGAGCAAAAATCTGTTTCTGTTGCTGCCTCAGTGTTTCTGTGTCAGTGCAGAGGTAGAGAGGGAGCATATGTAGAAACCAGCAGCGTCTGTTTGATACTGAGCCTCAACTGGCAAAGAGCCACGGCACAGAGCAGAGAGAAACAATGCTCACTTTGTTTAACAGGATCCTTTAGGTTCAGACAGAGCAGAGCAGAGGGGAGGCGAGGGGAGGGCTTTAACTGTACACACACTCTGTCCATACACCTGTCCACCTAACACACAGCACACTCACATGCATCATATCAAATATAAAGTACAGCCTGATGACTCCTCTTCCTCCACTGTTGTGAACATCAGCAAGCTATACTGTGTCACTGTGTCACATGTTCCTTCATCACCATGAACACACACACACACACACACCATCTCCACTGCCCCTCCTCACTGCAGCTGCTAAATCAACTTGGTCTCACTCCGAAAGCCGTCTAATATCAGCACTTGGTCGGCGTCAAACACTGACCGTTACGGTTTAAAGGAGGAAACGTGGAGGGACAACAACAAAAGTTAAGGTGGTGGAAGTCCGAGTAGGGCGGAGAAGGGTCCAACAACAACCGACCATCACCAAGGAGGCCGGTGTTCACCTCGTCACATGTCCACGTTTGGTCACGGACTTTCCACGTCCATATATGGCGTCCAAGGTACCCTGGGTGTGTTGGTTGTTGACGTTCTGGGACGCCGTATCAACTTCAGCCTGTTACATGCATTGTCTGTTTTCACAGGAAATGCACAGTTTGCATACAGTCTCTTTCAAAATAAAAGCACTATGTCGGTACAACATTTTTTTCCTTCATCAACAAACACACGTGGTTACATTTAGCCGACACACACACATGTTGGGTTCAGAAAAAAGGAACAGGGTTTGGCTTTACAATTATACGGAAAGCAAACATCGGCCTCCCCATTGAATTTCTGTGGTTGACGGATCAATCCACTGCCACTCCCGCCCGCCCCACTTGGACTTTCCCCAACTTAACTTTCATTGTTGTGAAACGCTACACTTAACAGCAACCAGCCGCGCATCATGCCAACATGACAGAACGGCTCTTTTCGTCGGTGTCTGCCGTTGGAAGTCTCTGCACAAGCGCCAGTATTCAATAACTTAGGAGTGAGACCATTTACCACATGTAACGTCGCACAATGACATCATGAGCCTACAACATGATGACACAGAAGACAGAAGCCATCACTTTTCTGCTGCAAAAACAATGAATGTTTGAGCTACTATGTTTACATACCAAAATACTACGTCTGCACGGCACATAAGTTAACGTAGAGTCGTGACATGATGACATGGAAAACAGAAGCCTTAGCTAAATATGGGACGTCCATGTTTAAAGGGTTAAATTACGTTCCAGCGTTCTCATAGTTGACGTGTTTTTGGATCAAAATGTCGTACTTTGACAGCAAACATATATTCCTAAATTAATTACATTTTTAAAAAAGATTTTGGAGATTCCTTCACGTACCACTAGAGGGAGCTTGTGTACCGTAGTTTGAGAATCAGTGCACTAGAGCACCTAATGCGGATTAATTCGCTGCTGAAAATAGTCCCCAGCAAACTGTTTCCTCCTGTTCATTTGATGAGAACTACAGTGAGCAGCTGTTTGAGGAAATTACTGATGAAACTATGTTCATGTTTTTAAAGATCTTCAGTAGGGACCAATGAGCTCGGAGCTGAGAGGCACAGACAGGAAGTCAGACCACGCTGAGAGACGGACTAACATGCTGTTGGTTCAAGTGTGAACGTGAGATTTGTTGACAATAAGAAAAATATATAATATCACCTGCCTCATCCTCGAGCAGTTTGGGGGTACCAGGGATATTATCATCATCATCATCATCACTGTCCTATTGTTTCTCGTCCCAGCAGGACATCCACCACACACACACACACACACACACACATACACACACACACACACACACACACACACACACACAACAACCGACCAGCCTGAAGAAGAAGCAGCTGTCTTGGCTGGTAGCCACGTTTCTCCAGGGAGGAACAGACACGGAGCAGGAGCAGGAGGAGGACGACAAAGAGGGGGTGATGAAGAGGAGGGAGTGGGAGATGGATGAGGAAAGTGACATAAAGATGAGGAAGAGGGGGAGGAAAAGTCAAGAAGAGGAAGAAAGAAGGAGAAAAGGAAACATCTTTGCTCTAACGTACTGAAATACTGTGAGAGCACTGAAAGAAATTATTCTAACAAGTAAAAGTATCGGTCCAATATTTAAGAGTATAAAGCAGTTAAACCTGTGTGTAGTTACTTCTTCCCTGTGTGTGTCTGTGTTTTTGTGCATGGCTGCAGGACGGTGGGTGCTGCTGAGGATGCTGCAGCACCCCCTGTTGACAAGGGGTGGAACAACGCAGTCTATTAAAGGTTGGCCATTTTACCATAACTCACGAGACAGCTGAAGAGCTGTTTTAAATATTAAACAGCACAAGACGAGGTGCTAACGCGGACATTAAACTTTGGAAGAGTTCTGCAGTACTAGGAGCTGATCAATACCACGGACAAGCTGAACCAACCCAGTCTCATTCTGAAGTCTTCAAATCCCGCCACTTGGTCGGTGATTTCTACACCAGACATCAACATGAAAAGCCGACCTTTTGCAGTCGTTTTTTAACCGCCAGCGACGAGGAGGCCGTTAAAAAGTGAAATGGAAGCCTCACTTTGTATTTTAGGGTTGAGCTCGGAAATGCATCATGGCAACGAGGTTCCTCAAAAGTATAGGAGTGGTAACATTGTGTCAGTGTGTGTGTGTGTGCTGAAGCCTTCCAACAACTTGAATCAGTCCATCTTGTCGTGTCTCATTTGGAATAATAATACACCTGAATTAATGATGCAGCAGTGTGCATGTGCGTGTGCGTGCGTGTGTGTGTGTGTGTGTGTGTGCGCGCGTGAAGGAGAGGGAGTATCTTGTATCTGTGTTTGTCTCAGTTGAGTCGAGTTGATGGTGAGGTGTCAGCCGCAGGTCAGAGGCCAGAGAGGCAGATGATCCTGTGGATACAGTAACACACTCACACAGTCAACAGTAAACACACACACACACACGGACATTATCAGCTCTGAGTCAAACTGCCTCTTAAAATAACTTCTCTTTCTGAATATTTTCGATATTTTCATATTACATTATTTACATTCTCTCTGTGTTGAGTCCAAACACCCCTGGGTGAGGTCATTATTTTAAACAGTGTACGGATCAGACTAGAATGAGTCCTCCAGTATGTAAAGAAGGTACAGTACTGGTTTGGGAATCAGCAATCAGTTGAGTTCAGCTCCACCCCCCCTCCCTTATCCATCTGGACTGACTCCAGACCAGTTTGTCTGTTTTCTCACACAAAGCTCCTCCAGCTCTTCCTCCATCTCTGCTGTTTAGCAGCCAGAGAGCGAAGCTGCTGCCAACCCCACCAGCAGGAACAAAAACCATCAGCGCTCAGGATTCACCCGCTCACCGCTCCATTCACGTTTACTTCACTCTCCAAGTTTGGAAGTAGAGTAACAGTCCGATGTTTTACAAACATGTTGGACCATCTGACAAGCAGTTCTGACCAAGAATACTGGCTGCTTAATGCACCGGCATACGGTGATGTTTTTTTGTGTTTGTCTCTGTCCTGTCTCAACATGACACAAAGTGAAATGCTTTTCCCAGTTTGGTGTGGAAGAATTTCTTGACCTCAACCACATTCAACACCTGTGGGATGAACTGGAACAGTCACTGAATCAGACCTGATCACCAACATCAGTCTGTACGTTTACATGACATCAGAGAAAATCGATTTACTGTGTCAATTTTAAAATCATACTAAATTCAGACACCCAGATCATGTGACTCCTGCATGTTTACAGTCAATCAGACCCAACTGGCCAAGGCGCTCTGAGCATGCTCCACAATGCTAAATGGACTGTACCTGCATAGCGCCTTTCCAGTTTCATGGTGGTCGAGGCTACCGTAGATGGTGCCACCTGCTTCTCAGTAACCATTCACACGCACTCACACACTGATGGATGGTAACAACATGGAGAAATCAGCATCCAGAGCTGTGACTTTTTGAAAGGACTAGGAGACACAGTGAGTTAAATATTTTAAAATAAAAGTTAGCTGCTAGCTAACCGTAGCTAACTTGTTTGTCCATTGTTTGGTCTGTGACGTAATAGGTCAACAGGAAAAAGGTCCAATACTAACAAGCTGAAAGGGGGCATATCTCCACCTATCGTAGAGGAGTCGCACATTCTTGGCTCAATAAATGGATTCCCCTCCCGTGCTTGTATACTGGGACAAGGACAGTAGGCCAGTTAGATGTCCTCGTCCAGCTGGGACTGTAGCTCGACTCACTGATGCCTACAGTGACTGAAACCAGAAGAGGCTGTTAGAGCAGCACCTTAATGAACACAGTGTTGAAATAACATGTCCTCTGTTCAGGTGTCCACATACTCTTGTCCATGTAGTAAGTCTCTGACAGTTTGGGTCAAAACACTGATGAATCACCTTTTCCTCCAAACCACTGATTCAAATCAGTGAGAACGTCAGAGCGTAGGAAATAAAAAGACAGACTGTTCCTTTAAAGTCGAGGCCGTGTTGGTGCTCAGCTCGTCCTCAGGTCGGCCGGGTTTCCCTGCAGTTGCCTGAGGCTCAGCTTTCTCTCACTAAGTCCAGCAGCACAGCAGCGGATATTACAGCCCCGAGCCTCTGCTCACTTATTGGACCAAAGAAGAGAAATAAAGAAGCTGCAGAGCCGAGCGCTCTGTTGGGTATTACAGGGAGAATCACAGCACCTGGTCAGGTTAACACACACTGAAACCTCTGAAATGTCAACTCTGCTGCAGGTTTATAGGAACTACCTCTGTCCAATCCTGAAATTAATCTGAAATATTTAATGAGCAAAACTAGAAATATATCAGACTGATTCTGTCTGCTTCAAACACCAATCAGATCACTGGGATGTGTTCAGCATCGTCAGTTCATCTGCCGTTAACATGCTCGTTAATGAAACACTTCATGAGTGCACAGGAGAGGATACGTGAGAGAAAGGAAGGATAAAAATATGGAGAGGACAGACGAGGAAATAAAAGAAAGGAAGGTGGGACAGGAGATAAGAAGGTACAGATGAAAGGAAAAAGATATAGGAGAAAGAGAAGGAGAAGGGATGGAATGACAGAGGGACAGAAAACTGAAGAAAAGGAACCATGAGGAGAAAAATGGGAGTAAAGAAGGGAAGGAAAGAAAGGAAAAGATAAAAGGAGTGACGGAGGGAATGCTGGAACAAAAAATAAAAGGAAGTAAAGAAAATAGGAATCAAACATAAAGATGAAAGTAAAAATAATGAAGTAAAGATCAAGATTAAAGATTAAAAGAAAGAAAAGAGGGAGATGAGAGCAAAGATGGTGGAAAAGAAAAAAAAGAAAGGAAAAGAAAGACAAAAGGAAAGATGGAGGAAAAAGATATAATGAAGGAAGAGGTAAGATGAAGAGAAGGAACCATGAAGGGAAATGAAGGAGTAAAGATGGGAAGGAAAGAAAAGAAAATATAAAAGGAGGGAAAGAATAGGAAATGAAGGGAATGGGAAGACAGGGAAAAGATGGAAGAAAAAGAAAGGACAAAGCAACTGAAAGATGAAAGCAAAGACTAAGGGAAAGGAAAGAAAAGACGGAAAAACAGAATTAAAAAGTAAAGATAAAAGGAGACAAAAAGAAGAGAGGAAACAGAAGATAGGAAAAGCAACAGAAAGACAAAAGGAAAGATAAAGAAGGAAACAAAAGTAGAACAACAGGAAAGAGACAGAGAGAAAAGATGAAGGAACAGAAATATGAAAGTAAAGGTAAAATGAAAGAAAAGTAAAGGAATGATGGAGGGAATGGGAAGAAAGGGAAAAGAATGTTAAAATAGAAAGGAAAGAAAATTAGAAAGAAAGAGATAAAAATACAATGAAGGAAAGATAAAAAGACATGAAAGAGGAGACGACTGTAAAGAAAGGAAAAAGAAAAGAAACAAAAAGTCGAAAGTAAAGATAAAAGGACGGGAACGATGTAGAGATGGAAAACAAAGCTAGAATAAAAAGGTAGGAAAGAAAGTGAAAACAAAAGTTAGGATAAAGGAAACAAAAGATAAAAGTAAAGGAAAGATAAAGACAAGGAAAGGAACCATCAAGGTAAAAGGAAGGAGGACAGAAAAGACAAGGAAAGGTAAAAGGTGAGTGGAGGAGTGAGTCATGTCCGTTGGACGGTGACAGCCTGAGACACACCGGGAGCTCGAGGACTCAATGTGTCCTCACACTTTCCACACCACAGGAGGACGAGAGACTGCCAGGACGAATGGACGGAGAGAGAAAGAGAGACGCCGTGGACTCAGGAAGTTCAAGCAGACAATTCTAATCCCCCAATTTCCTCCTCTCTAATCATCTCTACCGCTCATGGCCGTCTCCAAATTGGAAACATCTTCTGCACAATATGACACTCCCTCTGCAACACACACACACACACACACACACACACACACCCTTCCTGTGTCGTCTCAGTGTGGACTCTGCGGTGCTGAAAAGGTAAAATTAGTGTGAAAATGTGACTCATTTCCATCAGCTGATCAAACTATGAATAACAGCAAGGTCACGTCTTTTTTAATAAAAGGAACAGTCCGACATTTTCTTGTCTTCTCAGATGAAGATATCAAAGACACACGACTGCTGAAAAGTTTAAACTGTCTTTGATGGTGTCAGCTTGTAGAAAGTCCTCTTTACAAACAATTATTTAACATGAAGGATTTGTTTTGTACACTGTGCAACAGTTCAACCACACTGACGATGGAGAGAGACAAAGATCTCTGAGAGCAACGGCTGAATGAGGACAGGAAACTGGAAGCATAGCATCAAAATGTGTGCAGATTTGAACAGGAGCAGGTTCCAATAATGTCTCTGACGAGATGAAATTAACTTTAGCAAAGCTCTTCTTTAAACGTCACAACAGAAACAGAAGGTGAGTGTAGAATTAGCACTGTTTGAATATCAGCTGAACAAACTACAGAGCAACAGATCTCAGTTTAAATGTCTTCAATCAAACCACAGAGTTAACTGAAAAAAACACCAAGGCCTCAATCACACAGAAAGCATTGTAGCAGCTGGAGGCGGCTGTTTGTAATTATTTTTAATGAGAATTAAACTTTTTGCTTGCTGTGTTTGTGTTGCTACACGCCTGCTGTTGTTGCCGGAGCGTGCTGAACTCTGCGAGTTCAAAAAACTTTAGCTGAGATTGAAAAAGTGTCCCACGTCCTCTGCATTTTTTCCCCATTGTCCAATGGGATGATCTGAGAGGCGGGGCTTCTGTGGTGGTCATGGCAACAAGTTTACAGTTGGTAAACAATGGAGGAGAAACTGGTGGTAGTGGTTGCTGGATACCCAGAGCTATACGACTTTACAAAGCACAGTTAGCACCATCTCAATAGAAAACAGCAGATAAGTGCAGTACTGTAAACGTCCATGATGGAGGAGAAGCTCCTGGACCAACTGGTGGTTCTCCCCATGATCCAGCCTCTTTGTTAGGGTCTCATGTACCCACACAGATCTCTGTTTATCTGCTGACAGCCTCTCACCCTCAACCAGAGCTACAGGCAGCACCCTCTGCCTCAACATGGCAGCAGCTACACACTGATTACTGCAGGATAAATAAAATCCAAAGACTGATTACATGGGAAGGTTAGGGTGAGAGTAATTGCCTGGCAATGATTTAAAAGGTGCAGCAAGCTATTTGTTACTGGTGGCATTCAATTTCATTTTTTTAAAAAGGCAGTGTAGTGCGTCTCGTTTTTTGCAACCTATTTTCTATTGTGACGTGACAAACATGTTAGGACACGTTAATGAGAGCATGCACGGCTGCATGTGAACTGTAATATTAGTGGAATGTTCTTTTGCGTCAGCCATATAAACAGCTTATAGGAAGATTGTGATTTTTCGATGCGCCAAAAATAGAATATTTTGTGCACATAAACGCAGTCAGTGCAGCTGAATTTGTCGCTGAAATGAACGAGAGTCAAATACTTCAACCCAAATTGTTTGTGTTTGTCTTCCAGGTTTAACAGTTTTAGTTCCTGGTTGTCTGTAGAAATCAGAGCTGCACTCAAACTTGTTTTAACAGTACTGATTACTGATGTATATCTATTAACAGACCTCAGTGTTGGCTGATATGTCAGCCGTCAGAAACATTTATAGAGTGGAAGCAATTCCTTTTTACCTCTTAATTTTAAGCACAGGAAAATCAGCTGTCTGCACAGACTCAGGTCTATTTTCTTCAGTTTAACACACGTAACTACAGTGACTGTGAGTTAGGCTGCCAAAACCCAGGTGACCTACACTCCATACTGCGCCTGAAGGCATCCTTTGTGGACAGTAACAGCTCTGAGGCTGCTGCTGCTCTGCTCGACATGTAGAGGGTGTTACTGGAGGTCAGTTTGGGACTTGGGCTCTGCAGGTGATCCGGACTGAAGTGTGTAACGCAGTATTCCTTGTGACTCTTGGTATGAGGTGTATAAATGGCATCACACTGCCCTGTCTTCCTTTAGCACCATTGTTAGATCATTTTGAGAACGGTTTACAAAACTGCTGCTTTCCTGTTTTGCTCAGTAAATAAAAATCAGACGTTCCTGAACTGATGATTTTGAATCATCTACATGTAAAAGTTGCCACCTCAGACTTTAAGGTAACTACTCCCACAGTCTGTGTTGCCCCCTCCTCTGGGTTTCTCTCAGTCTTCCTCCAGCGAGCTCATTAATGTCGTGTTTCTGTCAGACTCATGGGAGCAGTCCGACCCTCCTCTGAGAGTCTGGCTAATGAACTGGACCTCACACAGACCACAAACACAGAGCCGAGCCGCCGTCAGCCCGCTACGATCCGCTGATTCGCAGAGCCGAGTGTCGCCTCCACACATCCAGACAGACCAGACGGGGTAACTAAGATACAAGAGGCCAAGGAGGAATAATCCTGATCATCTGTAACTTTCACACAAGTTATCAAAGTGCAGTGAGACCAGGATCAGCCAAGGAACCTAAAAACATGCGTCTTACTCTATAACCTGCACCCACACATCAGATGTCTGCTAACTGACTGATTCATCAGCTAATCTAAAGGTGACTCTTCCTCAGTGCTGTGCATACAAGGTGCAGACTGGACAAACTCAAAAGGAACAGAAGCAACAACAAAATACTCTGGAACCAGTGCTGGGTTTAACACCTTACTGTAATCTGATTACATTTGTCAGTACATGACAGTTATCTGCATTATGTGCAGATAGAAAAAAATTGGTGCATTCAGTTCGTGACAAACTAGTGTAACAGATTACTTTCTACAGTAAGTAACTGAGTAAAGTAACACATTACTGTTTTTAAAATTAAAGAGTGATGTGTATTAGAGGCTGACATCTTTTTGGGAATCCTGTAAGTCACGTCATTGCTGTGGGACTCCCGCGGGATAGGAGTTCATTTCACTATTCATCACGTGACTGAGCAACGTCTTCTTATAGAATGGTTCGCATCCTACGAATCTGCGCCTCACGTGACGTTACGTAAAGTTACTGTGGTCAGGTTTAGGAAAAATAACACGGTGAGGACGCACCTTGAACTGACTTAAAGTCCACATGATCTTAACGTGACTCCAGGGGAAAATCCCAAGCTAAAGTGACCCACCCACCACCCAACCTGCCTCCTTACAGGCGCTCCTGACTGCTTTCTTGTTTACTGCCGTCAGCGGATTGGTCACATGATCACAGACTTTCAAAATATGTGGGATATGTATGAATTTGGGTGTACTGCTTTACACTGGGTCAGGACAGGAACAAAAGTCAACGGGAGTGGGTGATTCCCCATTATATGTTAGCATCGAGCTAACAGACTCAGAGCTATTTCGTTGCCACATGGTTGTGGCAGACAGAATCAGAATAAGGTTTATTAACAAGCAGGTTTTCACTAACAAGGACTTTGCCTTTGTGTTATATACATATATATATACATATACAAACATACTGGGGAAAATCAAATTAAAGGCAAAATATGGAACTGTTAAGAATGAAATACGGGTAGAAAAGAAAAACGACAATAAAAATATGCAACAAAAATTGAAAATGAATATGTACAGTACAGCTGTATATGTGATGTTAAGTTAGGAATTATTTTAGCATTATGTTTTGCTGTATAGTTGATTGAATATGCATAGTTTTTATATATAAATATGCAGTTTTAACATCAATAAACGCTATATTTTTTTAAATAAAAATACAACAAGGGGCAGGAGAGGAGACATTCTTCTGGGATTGGGACAAGACAGGAGTTTTACTGTGAGAGCAGGATGTGACAGGAGTGAAAATCCACCGTGTCACCCTCTGATGTGGATACATTACCTTTTTTTAAGTTACGACACCAACACCGTCTTTGTTTACAACTTTAAATGTTCAGTTTGCAACAAGTCCTCCAGACTAAACAACAGTTTATTAAGTTGAGTTAAATCATCTTAAACTACTTGGTTAATATAAGAGAAAGATGGTGGTTAAAAGAAAAGTACCAAACTGAAAACAAACAGCCGTCTCTGACACTTTGCTGACCCATCCATCATCCACCTTCCCAACAGGTTTCGTGTCGCTTTACTGTCACACAGACAACAGTCGCAATAACCTGCCAGGTAAATATTGACACAATCGACCAATGCTGTCAGTACAACGTGACTTCAAAACCAAGCACATCCAAAAACTCGACAGTGACGAGCTCCTTTGGAAAGCAGCATAAAAACACTTTCTTCTTCTCCTTCGATAAAACGTTCATTCCAGCCACACATGGTGTTTAACACACGGCACAAATAAAGAGGTCAGATGTGACGGAACAACACACGAGGAAGATGCTGTTTATAAAACTGATCCTCCCCACCTTCCACCTTTTTGTCACTGAGCTAATTACCCACAATTTTAATTTGTTTTATTTAACGCTTAATATCCTCTACACATTTCTTCTGTCTGCCATAAAGACACCTGATTACTGTGGTGTCATAAGGACAATTTTTCTTTCTTTTAAATATGTATAACTCCTGTATTTTATAAAGTCATGGAGTCAGTGCAGGACGTAAAATAAAACATTAAGTCTGAACAGAAAGGAGACATTTAGGGCGATTTAAAATATATATAAGCAAAGACTTTAATAAGACAATTGTGCAATATCAGCGACATCCAAAATTAGACAAAATGACACAGCAGTTAATAGCTCACACTTTGTTTCATGTCTTTCTTGTTAAAACTGAAGTGGGTACTAATTTTTTTAATGTGCAAAGAAAACTGGAGGAGGGGGCGTCTTCTCACTGACAAATGGATTATGGGGCCATCACTTGTAGTGCCGCAGAAATCCCATTAACCCCTGTGGTGAACGAATACTCACACACACACACACATACACACACACATACATACAGAAAGAGTTCCCACCATCACCAGCATCAGGGTTCGTTATTGTGTCTTTGAGATCAGCTGTTTTTCTTGTTTATCTTCTTCAAACCTTTTCAACTTTCAGCTTTAAAGTGACTTTCAGTTACAGCTGATTTTGTTTCAGTTTGTTGCAGACGAGCTCCATGTGGGTTACATGTCAGGTTTTATGTGATTTTATATTTTTATAATAAAAAAAATGCATAAATGTAATTTTCTAAAGCTTCCAAATCTTCTGGAAAATGTCCAGTGAGCTCGCACAGACTGAGGAACAGAGCTCAATTATTATTATCATCATTTTCTTCTTGTGGCTGTTGTTTGCTGTTTGGAAGTGTCTCTGCTGCGCTCTCTAACTTCACACTGTGGCATTAAAAGTTAATATTAATAAGATCTGATTACACTGGAGTGTGTTTACTGTAGTGGAGCTGCAGACGAGTCGTCAGCGTGCAAAACTGGTTTCACAGCCATTTCACTGGAAGCCTGAAAATTCAGGCGCAACATACACAAACTGGCAGCGATTCAAGCGTGATTATTAATGTGTTTCATTTGAATTTAATTGTAGTGGATATGTAGTGATGCAGAGAGGCGGGATTAAATGTAAATGTAAAGACGTGTTGATGTAAACAGAACGGATGGATGACAAAATGATAATCAAACAGACGGTGGAAACGGAGAAAGCGGGGGGGGGTTCAGAATGTGTAATTCCAGATTAAATAAAAATTTAAATGTGATCACCCAGGTGCAGTAACACATGCATTAATATTTGTATATTTCATATTTTCTATAGAAGCAAATGAGCCACTTGCAAGTTATGAACAGTGTGAGCATTCAGATGCCCGAAATTTCAGAATAAAATGCTTTAAATATCTTAAATAAAAGCATGAAAAATTATGTGATATTATTCATGTCTTTAAATGTAAATGAGCCTGAATGAAAAACTGCTTCCATTTGGTACCCTAATATCAATACTAATATTAATAAATCAAGTCAGGAGAACAAATTAAATCAAACAGCAGCTTTTTTTGTATCGCAGTTTGTGGAATTAAAAAATATTTAAATATAAATGAGATTAAAGAAGTTAAATCCATTAAAATACTAAATTAAAAACGGATCTGTTTTCCTGAAATGACCTGACTGAAATCATCACAGCTGCTTTTTAGATTTTAAGCAGATAATCCTCTTTGTGCTTTTAACCTTTTCTGCTGCTTCAGACTCTGAACGAAGCCCGGACGGATTTCTGTCTGACTAATTACCCCGCTACGATCACTCAGCAGAGGAGCACCACTGACATCTCAATAAAATATCATAATGGGTTTATATTTTAGTGAAAAATGTTTGATTTTTAAAGGACAGTAAAATATTTTCAAATTTAGTTTGAGAGATTTTCTTGAACAGAATCCTTGTGTTTTCTTTACAGACAGCACAATACCTAAAATAAATAAAGCCATAAAAAAACTAAGAAATAAATTTAATTTGAAAGAAGAACAAAATGATGTTAGTTTTGACTTCCAAAAGATGAATTTACTGTGTCATATTTCCTTAAATCTGACTGTATTTTAAATATTAGAGTAGTTTTCGGGTGCAGCAGTGCAACATTTTATCTGTATTTCATTTAGAAAGTCCATTATTTTGTCATGATGCTTTAAAGCATTAAAAAATGAGGAAGTACAAATAATCTAAACAATAAAAGTCAGACTGTTTAACTGACACCTTAAGACATTTTTTAGATTTATATTTATATATATATATATATATATATATATATATATATATATATATAAATATATATATAAATATATATATATATATATATATATATATATATATATATATATATATATATATATATTTTAAATACAAGATAAGTAATACCTTTTGAAAAGAGTATAAATGTATGAATTATAGTGCATTTAATATACATTTTAAAAACAGATTGTGTGGCTAAAAGTAAAAACAGACTTTTTCAGTTGAGATCTGGGATGTGTTAAATTCGGTAGACAGGAAATTGTCTTAAATCTAAAATTGATTTACGTCCTATTTGAGACACATTATGAGACAAAGACTCAAAAAAATGACGCAAATGACAACAACTCAGTGAAAACACTGTCACCTTAAATTATCATTTACTGGGGCACAAATCCATCTAAACCAAAAAGTCACACTGTCGCTGAAAAATTTTACTCAACCAAAAAAATCTTTGCACCCACAAACAGCACAACAAAAATAAAGTTTTCTGTGTGTAACTCATCAGATATTAAACAACAAATCTCTTTCACAAAAAGACATTTTTAAAGAATAAATTTACCAAACAAACTGATCAATTTACAAAATAAAATCCTGCTCTGGCCGAGCTGGACAACACATTCAGACCCCCCGCCTGCACAAACACACCCGGGAACAAAACTCTCCCACCCACCAACTGAGCATCCACACACACACACACACACACACTCTCACACTCCTCGGACCCTGAGCAGACAGCCACAGCGGCCGGCAGAGTACAATAAAACTCCCATCAACATCCACGGCTGCCCGCCGCCGTCCTGCTGCTGCTGCTGGTGGGCTACGCAGTGAAAGTGTGTGTGTTAGGGGGACGGGGAGGGGGAGGGGGGGGGTTGGTGGTTTTGGTTTGACCGAGAGGAATTCACAAAGTTCACGGTCCTGTTACGGAGAGGATAAAGCCGCCTTTGTCTCTTTGGCAACACAACTCTTTTTACTGAGGCTGCAGGAGAAGAGGAACCTGCAGCGTCCGTGCACCAAAACTCGCCACAGCATCAGTGACGCTGGTAATAAAGTGTTAAATATAACGGTGACAGTAATAATGAGCTGTCCTCTAACGAACCCTCAGCACTGGGAGCTCTTTCATCTCTCTGGCTCATTTGGACGAGCCGGCCACAATAGTCTATTGTGAGGCATCAAAAACTCCCCCCGACCCCCTCCTCGTCTCTCAGCAGAGTCACCAAACTGCCCCTCAAACCCCCGTCTGTCTGCCAGCTTCTCCCTGCTCGGACTTCACCTCGCTGCCCCCCCCTCCTCCCTCTGTTCTCCACTTCAGCCACCACAGCAGTGACGGGGGTGTCAAAGGTCGGCTGGCCTCGCTGACCACGACAAGCTGCTAAATGTGGCCCCGGTGCTGCAGCCGGAGCCCCGGCGTGTCCCGGGACACCAGCGCTGAGACGGGTGTGAGAGTGAGGGAGGTGGGGGTGTCTGTTCCCTGGTGCGATGTAATTGCCACAGCGGCGGAGATGTGTCAGAGCTCAGGAGCCCAGCGCGGCGATGATCAGCTCCGGTATTTGGACTTTTTGTGTGTTTTTGTAGAAGTTTCCTGTTAATTAGATGGAACAAGAGTAAAAGGATGACAAGAGGAGGCTCGCCGGCAGGAGGACACAACAAAACCCCGGTCGCGGTTGCAGACCTGAGCTGGCACCCGTCCGCTAACGGGACGAGACAAGAGAGAGGGGAGCACAGCGAGGGGGGCGGCGGAGACGGGACGCTGACAGATAAAAACAACAAACAGTCCGAGCGGGTCACAAATCCAGGAGCTCTTTTTGGAAATAAAACACAAAGCTGCTGTGTGGTGCGGAGTTTCTGAAAGCCAGAAAAAGAAGAGGGGGGAAAAGAAAGAGGAGGAGGGAATGTTCCTCTTTTTGGTTGAAGGAAAAGGGAGGAAGGAGAAGAAAGAAAGAAAAAAAAAAAGAAAATGTTGTGCCAACTTACCATCCACCAGGTCCTGGCTGAGATGTCGTAGCAGAGCTGCCATTTGATGGAGCCTTCCGAGGTTTTCCCTGCCATTACGCTGTCAGCAAGCTTCATCTGATGCGAGTGCGCTCACCGGAGATAAGACACCTAATTGAGAAAACATTTGCACTGGCATGTTGGGCAACATGTAGCCTGCTCCATACCATATGGAATCATGGGTAAAAAAAAAAAAAAAAAAAAAAAAAAAGCTCCTTGACAATGAACCAATCTCATGCAGACCCCGTGGCAAGGTGAGCGGCAGTCATCTGCTCAGAGAGGGAAAACACACACCCCCTCACACACACACACTCAAACACAGCACACACACAGCCGAGCAGAATGATGAGCCTTTTTTCCGCATCGCCGTACGCCTCGGGTCGCTTCTCCCTGCTTTTTTTTTTTTTCCTCCTTGGGTATAATTAGGGCTTCATCATCATCATCACCAGGAGCACAAGAAGAAGAAGACGCAGCCCGGGCTAAACTCAACTGACTCCAAACTACTTCTTCTGCGTCTTTATGGTCACTTTAACGGGACGGAGGCAGGTAGAGAGAGAGAGAGGAGAGAGAGGAGAGAGAGGGCAGAGGGCTGACGCTCCATCAGTCCTCCGGACACATGGAACTGCTTACACACTATCATGCTATGTTTTGTTTTGGGTTTCCATCCTTTCCTCCCCCCTCCTTTTCTCCCCTGAATCCCTCCATCCCTCGTTCAGCAGAAAACTCGTGTGTTTTGGCATAAATACCTCCAGACTGACGGATCCTGTGGAAGCCCGCAGAGACAGAGAGAGCGGACCATCATGCTCCGTGAAGGGTGGACGCTGCCCGCCGTCCGCCTGAAAAACACCACACATCAGTAAGTCTGCTTTAAACTTCACTCACAGTTTTCATTTCTGTCTCAAGAGGAAGTCAAAGTACCAATACAACTGTAAGAAAATACTTCTGAACAAGCAAAAGTACAAACAAGTAAATAAAAGTACTCGTAAGGCAAAAAAATATCTCATGTTTGTGTTATATTATTATATCATATAACACTGTCACAACATACACTGACTTACAAACAGCACCTTATGTTACAGCTGATTAAATCTGCTTTATATACTTGTGGGTGGTGTCCAAGTAACTTCTCAACCTAGTGGAGAAAAAGTTTAATATTTGAGAGCACTTTATAATAAGGGTTTATTAATGTTAATGAAACATTATCTAATGTCTCTTGGGTCTGGTATAAGTCATTAATAAGGAGTGACATTAATTCTATTACATCCAGATGAGCCAAAAGTTTTCTAAACTAATTTATGTTGCATTTCATTACAATCAGATGTCATGTTTTTAACCATTATCAAATGTAGATGTTTGCACCCCACAACAAGTATCTCTGGTTCTTGAGTCAATAAATTTGAATATCACTAATAATTTGCAAAATTGGTCCGGACGTTCTGCTACACTCTGAACAAGTATTCACAAGCTTAGTTTTTCACCATTAAAAGAATTAGATGGGTCAAAATCACAAACATTTTTTACATTTTTGAGAGAGATGATATTAAAATAAATAACTCAAATATCGTAAGACAGTTTGACCACTAAATATCATCACAACTTTTGGATAAATATTAATTCAACTTAATTAAGTTCTTCGTGGTCAAAGCAAATCATGTTGGTTGGTTGTACTAAATGAGATTATAAAGACTGATAGGATTTACTCTATAAGGTCAGAGGTGGAACCACTTAAAAAGATGCATGCAAATTGTTACCTTGAGTTTTTTTAAGCTGAACCAGTGGATTGTTTAGTGGCCAAATGTTCATCTTCCTGAGTCCTGAAACTTTAAAAATTACACATGTAGCTTAAAAGGCAACACAAAAGTGGTTCTTAAAAGTGGCTTTTAACTGATCTATAAAGTACATTATTTATTAATTATTGATAAAGGCATCAATATTTGTTTCTTTATATCCGTCACTGGAAAGTGGTGCCCAAATATTTCCTCCTGAAATGCAGTAAATTATAAAGTAGCATGACACAATAGCAAGAAACTGTACTTAAGTACCAGACTTGAGTGAAGGTGATTAGTTACTGCTGTCTATGGTGTATGGATTGTAGAGAAACTTAAATTACACATTGGTTCATGTGCTTATTTGTTTAACTCCCTATTACCCTCCTGTTTACCCATTTTCACAAGCTCATGACACATCACAGTGCAAATTGGGGAAAGTGAAAAAAAATGAGGCACAAGACGACAAGAACATTTTCATGAAATTAAACTTGGTGTCCTGGGTTTTCACTCACAAAATGTAAATACGTTTTATATGTTTATTCACATGGACTATAAGAAGATAGATTATTTATTTTACATTGTCAGACCCTGAAAATAAACATTACTAAGGTGATAATTCAATGGCAAAGAGCAGGGTTACAGAGTGAACAAAGTTTTTAATGTGTTATTTAGAATGGGTGTATATTTGTATAATATCACTATCCAGGGAAAACTTTAAAATCCACCTTGTTTTCAGTTCGCCCACCATTAAACTGTATTTCTTATGGGGTGTGTATGACCAGATACCCTAAAAGATTTTATGCACACTCTGTCTCTCTGCACATCTCTTCCTTTATGTTTGTGGAAATGCAGCTGAAAGTGTACATTAATTAAAAACAGTTAATTTCGCAGCCAGTTGTATTTTCCCTGAACAGAATCTAGCAGCCTGTGTTGCAGCTAACCTTGGGATGTTTCATTTAGTTTTGAAAAGCTTTCTTAAGATAATGTGTGATTAAAGTTTTTAACTCAAGCAGGAGCATGAGATTCTTTTAAAATCAAGACCACAGTTCTGAGGTTTTGTTTTGTGTTTTTGCAGTACAGATAAAAGCAGCGGGGCTCGTCCGAAGCAGCAGCGTCCCATCATGTCGCACATCAACAAACATGTGCTTCAACCTGTAAGATAATTTCACTGTCTGTTTGTGCTGAAGTTTGGGGGGGAAGAAGAGGTAATAAAGGGCTCAGAGGGAGGTGCGGGGGGTCTGTGAAGCTCAGGTTCCTAATCAGAGGGGGAATACCTGAACCAGAGCAGAGCCGCCATCAAACAGTTCTCCCATTGTGGCGGCCAAACGGAGGAATGCGATTCAGCCGGAGATACGGAGGGACGTTGGGGTTGTTGGGGGGTAAGGTACACCAGGCCAGGAGGTGAGGAGCAGGGGGACGGGAGGGGGGAGTGAAAGCTGTCTACACTGAAGAACCACACTGCGCCACTTGAGCCATTGTTTTCCAGTGAACAGCAGTGATGCCAGACCACATAAAAGGTGGTTCAACTTAGCTGAACTCTCAAGCAGTAAGTAAAGCTCCAAGCAGCAACTTAAAATAAATTGTTCTGTGTCGACATGTTTCAGAGGTTTTTGTGACTGTCACCTCGGGAGATAAAATTCAGCGAGGAAAAGCTCCTCAGATTATTTTCACTTTAACCAGTTTGCCTCTGACGGTTCAGATATTACAGCTGACCAAGAAGCTTAAACATGAAGTTTTTCCACAAAATGCAACATTAATTTTATTCAAAAGTACATGTGTGTTTATATTTAATCACCAACAGTGCTTAAATTACTATAAATTATATGGTGACTATTCACAAAAGCCAAATGACGGCCTGAGCATATGTTTCAATGCACAAATAATGTGATTTGTACAGGAAAATAAAAGAAATGGGTTTTAGAGAGTCAGAGAAGCAGGTGTAACTAGTGTAAGATTATTTTGGGTGATTTTAATATTGATATTATTGATTATGAGTGGGATGCCCCACAATACAATATTATCACAATACTGAAATTATGATACAATATTATTGTAATTTTAAACATTACACATTTTAGACCTGATGGATGTTGCATCAGCATATACATATATATATATATATATATATATATATATATACATATACATATACATATATATATATATATATATATATATATATATATATATATATATACACACACACACTGTAATTCATTAAGTTATTTCAACTGTACACTATGTCCCAAAAGAAAAACTTTGTCAACATCTGTTATTTCTAATAAAGTAACAATCATTTTCATTGCATCAAAATGTACCTACTGTAGATTTTTTTGTTCTAGTGGGCTACAAAAAGTTTGTATTTGCAATATTAATCATTTATATAATTTTAATGTCAATACCTGACATCCATGTATTGATACCACATTACCATGGAAAATATTTTAATGTAACTCTGATGTATCAATTTTTTACCACCTACTGATGTATTATTGACTTTTCCAAGCTCAGTGCACAGTTTGAATCCTGTGTGATCACATGATTTATAATATCCTAATCTGTTACGATCACAATAATAAATCTTCATTCATCAAGAAGCTAACCTGTTTGCTAGCCTGAGCGACACCATTTCAACTGACGAACGATTAGGTAACTTGAACAGAACCGCTTTAGCAGCTAAAAATAAACAATTAACTTAAACATCAATCTGCAAAGCATCTCAAGTCAAACAGTTTAAATAACACAAATTAACGGTCATCAAAAATAAATACAGTTTACGTTAATAACTTAATTGTTAGGTAACTGAGCTCAACAA
Organism: Epinephelus awoara; assembly: GCA_035609425.1. NCBI lineage: Eukaryota > Metazoa > Chordata > Actinopteri > Perciformes > Serranidae > Epinephelus > Epinephelus awoara. The sequence continues at coordinate 40,617,488 of CM069303.1, read as the reverse complement.
TTTTAGCTTCAAAAATAAACCATAAGCTAACCTGAACTTAAATCTTTCAGCTGCTAAACTCAGCTGTTGATTAACATGAACTAAACTGTTTGAATTACTAAAATAAGTTGTTAGCCAACGTGAACTTGATCATTTTATTTAATCAAACAAAGCTGAAACAAAATTGAAACACCTTCATTGCTAAAATTAAATATTAGCTACTTAGCTTGGCTACTAACATAAACTGTTAGCTAACCTGAACTTGGACAGTTTTAGCGGCTCTAACAAACCGTTATCTAACCCGAACCTCAAGTTTTAACAGCTAAAATAAAATATTGGCTACTTAGTTACTAAAATGTTTTGTTCGTTGAACTTAACAATTTTAGCCCTCTAATAAACTATTAGCTAACCTGAACTCAATTGTTTGATAAACAACCAACTTTAACTTTTTTTTTAAAAATTAGCTACTTTAATAAACAGTTTGCTAACCTGAACCTAACTGTTATAATTAGCTAACATTACTATAATTAAGTTGTAACGGTTTCAAAATGGCTACAATACAAAACATTTAGCTAACCTGGATGTCGGCCTAACTGTTTTAATCCGCTACCGTAAAAAGCAGTTAGCTAACCTGTGTGTAACTGGTTTACTTACCTACTGTAATAAACAGTTAGCTAACCTGAATGTAACTGTTTGAATTAGTTGCCCTAAGAAACACAGTTAGCTAACCTGGATTTAACTGTTTTAATTAGCTAAAATTAGAAAACAGTTAGCTAACCTGAACGTAACTGTTTTAACTATGATACGCAGTTAGCTAACCTGAATTTAACTGTTTTAATTAGCTAACGTTACTCTAATAACCAGTTAGCCAAACTGGATGTAACTATTTTAATTAGCTCACGATACTGTAATACACTTAGCTAACCACACACAGCTAACCAGAATTCAATCGTTTTAATTAGCTGCTATAAAAAAAGGTAAGCTAACCTGAATGTAACTTTTTTAATTAGTAACTCTAATAAGCAGTTAGCTAACCTGGATGTAATTGTTTTAATTAACTACTTTTGAGAAGCAATTAGCGAACCACAACGGTTGTAGCCACTGAACTAGCAGAATGAAAGAAGACACTGAAACACTAGCTTATAAATGTGCGTTTGTAAAATACTCACTATGAGTGTTGGAGCACACTCTGACACAAACTGGACCGTTCGAAATTTTGGAGTGCTGTTTGAATGTAACGTTACCGCTCAGTTATCAAGAACACAACACTCTCGGAGCAGCAGAGCACACTTTGGACACTCTGTCTGTAGTGACGGAGCAGCAGAGCGCACTTTGGACACTCTGTCTGTAGTGACGGAGCAGCAGAGCGCACTTTGGACACTCTGTCTGTAGTGACGGAGCAGCAGAATGCACTTTGGACACTCTGTCTGTAGTGACGGAGCAGCAGAGCGCACTTTGGACACTCTGTCTGTAGTGACGGAGCAGCAGAATGCACTTTGGACACTCTGTCTGTAGTGACGGAGCAGCAGAGCGCACTTTGGACACTCTGTCTGTAGTGACGGAGCAGCAGAGCGCAGAGCGGAGTGAATGTGTGATTAACTTAACTGTTCGTTACTTCATGAGGAAATATAACGCTCTGTTACTTCAAACAACAGCACTCTCATTTTAGTTTGTGCCAGAGTGCGCTCCAGCATGCAGAGTGAGAATCTCCAGTCAGTGTGTGCAAATTTGAACAATTTTAATTTAAAAACATTTAATATTTTGCCTGACTAATCAGATTTAATGCAACACTGGCAAATAATTAGCCTATGTATTCATCAAGAATGTTTTTCTTTCATTTTAAAACAGAATGTGTATGTCATCTTTACTTTAATGTACTTTCATTTCATGCATTTACAAAAATAAATAAAACCTTCCAGAAGGAAATTATGTATGTGTGTTTTTTTTATGCTGCTGTATTAACAGAAAAGCTGACTGTGATTGTTCTCTACATGATTGTGGGGAATATTTTTTAGAATTTGGGGCATTTAGGATTTTATTGAACTACTGACAGTTGTGTCATATATTTAAATATCTGTCATCTGGCTGAGGAGACAAAAGTAATGTGGTATAGTGTGGACGTAAATATATTCAGATGTCAATACAAGGGTTTATTAACACAAAATACCTTTCAGTGTGTGACTTTATGAATAAAATAAATGTTATTACAGTATGTGTTGCTAAAAACAACTGAGGTCACATTATTCCCAGATATGAAAACTGTGTACAGTGAGAATGCGGCTCCAGATGCCAGTCATTCATTCAGCTCCCAGTAGGAGGCAGCGTTGTTTTTCTGGGTTTCATCTTCTATTTTAACTTGAAGAGGAAAGTTGACTGAAAACCAGGACACGTCTCTTTTCATAGTTTGACTCCATCTGATTCTACTGAAGGTTTCTACTCACCTGCTCCCTGAATGTAGCCGACTCTTCATGCTGCCATGCTCCAGTGATCCTGGGTTCCTGCTGCAATAAAAGACAAAGAATTGATGGTAAATTACAAAATGACATTTACGTCTGCGTGCAAATAACAGAAATCATTTGTGTTCCAGCTGCAGTCAGGAGATAAAGATGAGATTAATTTATATGCGATTGGTATACAGGGTGTCTAACATTCTGTTGACTTTTTTATACTTTATTAATTACGATCTGCAATTACACACAAGACTAATGTTACATGTGAAACCATGAAAATTAAAACAACTGCATATACCTGTTGCTGTTTTGTCTATATGACTGGACCGATCTCTTACTGGTAGAACAAGTCACTATCTACATACTATACTAAAAAAAAAAAAAAAAATCATTTTACTTCATTATAAAATATTCTTTAAATAATATAATATAATTTATATCTTTAAATAAAACTGAGACAACAGTACTTTTTTCAGGACCTGTACATTCAGGTTCTCATTTATATATATTTTCATATATATTTTAAGGATGAGTTACCAACCAAGCAAAGTAGGAAACTATCTGGGTCCTCAAACTCTTAGGGAGGCCAAAGGCTCTGGATTCATTATTAGTTAGTCTGTACTAATTGAATCAGCTGCAAAGTTGTTTGGTAATGTTCGGCGTGCACTTCTACAGGTCAGTATATAAAGTGACATGATAAGGACCTTAATAAATAACCTGAGCTATTTTTATAAATCTAGAGGTGACAGTCTTGCAGAGGGGCCCATAATTAAAGGCTACTTCTAAGTAGCTTCAGTTTATATTGTGTTTACATGGTGCATAACCCTAAATACATTTTTGCTTAATCAAGTCACCACAAAGTAACACAATTCACAGAGGGTGAAAGGTGGAGGTGGACTCATGGGGGCCCACAGCTCATTTTTGCCCCGAGCCCCAGCAGAGGGTTTGCCTGGCCTTGAACGTAACTTTTCAAATCTTTGCTTTTTTATTTTGAAGCACTAAAAAGTTTACGAGAGACGGAGACGCTGAAATGTTACCCCCTCATAAAATAAAAAATACATATAAAAAGCTTTGAAAAAAAGACAAAGCAAATGTTTGATAAAATAAATGCTCCCTGTCAACAGGAGGCTCGTGAACAGAGCAACAAAAAGGTCCTTTTTTTCAGTATTATTATAGTGGTAAATACATTTTTAGAATGTTGCATAGTTTAAACAAGAAGCTTTTAAAAACATCTCATATCGTCAAAACAAAGGGCACAAACTCCTGTCAGCATGTTGATGCTTCAGTCAGTTAAACTCCAGCAGGACCCTGTCAGCAGAACGGGTCTCGACACGTTTCTCCAATTTATCCCCAAAATCCAATAAGTTACCTAAATATGTGCATTTCACTTCCTTCCTCTCACTAACCAGAGAGAGAGAGAAAAAGACCTGATTGTCAACATCTGTTTTCCCTTTCCCCTCTCTTTGTGGAGCTCGGCGGCGCCCCTGGGCGTCACAGCAGCACCCTGCCACCCAGCACTGCATCCACCCATCCATCCACCCATCCACCCATCCATCCACCCATCCACCCGCCCGGCTGGCTGTCCCGCTGAAGCTCAGTGAAGCCAAAGTGTCCATATGAAGACGCATTAACAGGGATGGGTCGCCAGCTGTCCTTCCACTGCCACAGTCACCACATCAGCCATATTAAATGACCCTTTTGTGTTCTCCTCCTCCACACTCTGTCCAAAAGATCTTGTTCGCATCGTCTCCTGCGTATTCTCCTGTTGTTCTTCCCCTAATTTTAAATGTTTAGCTCTGCAGCATCTGCACTTGCAGAACATTAGAGGATTTGGAGCACGGAGCATTTGACAAAAGCCAGGAAGCCTGCGCTCCAAACAAGAGTGTTTGTTTTCATGCATTTTTCCCCTTGTCCTGATTGCTGTCAGATGCCTTTGTGTTCCAGGTGGTTGAGACTGCAGAGGGAGAACCACACAGAGAAATAAATACCACACATCCTCCTCTATTTCTGCTGCTGTCGACGTATATATTGTACTCAGAATGAAGTGTAAATAGGCCAAACGGCTTTGAAATCCACAACAGGAACTGATTACTCTCTCCAGGGGCTGGTGAGGAATCAGGACCATCTGACATACTCTAGGAAGTGAATGAGATCAGAGGAGATTCACTGATTCACCGGACTGAAGCTATTTAACCTGTCCGATGTTTGCTCAGTTCTGGCAGAATCTCCTCGCTGTCCGGTGAAGACCGATGCCTGCAGTGACAAATACATGTTGTTTAGAATTTCCTGGGAGAACAGGAACAAGACGTTCATGCTAGAGATCTGCAGCTCAGAGGGCATGGGTATTAATACAACTAGACCAGAACTTGCACTGCTCACATAGAGCACAGCGTGGAAGTGTAACAAACACATAACAGAAAACAAATACAACAGTCTGAGATGCACTGATGACCAAAGGTATGTGGGCACTTGAGCGCTGCACCCATCTGTGACGTCTCATTCCAAATCCATCCACAAGAGCACTGATGAGGTCCAACACTCAGTACGTTGACATGCACAGTGAAGTGTTTCTACAGTCCCAGCTGGACGAGGACATCTAACTGGCCTACTGTCCTTGTCCCAGTATACAAGCACGGGAGGGGAATCCATTTATTGAGCCAAGTATGTGCGACTCCTCTACGATAGGTGGAGATATGCCCCCTTTCAGCTTGTTAGTATTGGACCTTTTTCCTGTTGACCTATTACGTCACAGACCAAACAATGGACAAACAAGTTAGCTACGGTTAGCTAGCAGCTAACTGCTACCATGGTGGACAACTTTACAGCTCTGTACATTTGGTCCGTCCAAAAAGTCACGGCTCTGGATGTAGATTTCTCCATGTTGTTACCGGCTTCTTCTTCTCTTACGCATTTAATGCTATTAAACTGTGGAGCATGCTCAGAGCGCCTCGGCCACTTTGGGTCTGATTGACTGTATACATGCAGGAGGAATTCAGCTCCTTATTGCATTACCTTGGTGTGTTAGTCCCACTTTGAGGACACAAGAAAAATCCAAATTAAGCCTCAGCAAGAAAAGGTTAGTTTTTCTGTCTTTTTTTTATGTTTGGCTTTTTCTCATTTAACACTGCAAACATCTGCTTCTTTAGTCCGTTTTAGAGCCGTAGCCTGACGTGCACCTCCTCAGAAATTAAACCACACATCACAGCAACGCAGACCCCCTGTTGATTTCTGTAAGCTGAAACCATTTCCCTCAGTGGAAACAAAGCTTTTATTTACTTTGATTTCACAGATAAGAAACAGTAAATTGTGAAGACAATAAAGCCTCCACAAAAAATAACATTTTAAATATTGTGTGTGATTTATCCTGGCTTCCCACAAGCAGAGGAAAACTCTGCTAGTCACTAGGCTAATTTATACAATGTAAAATGCCATAGACTTGTGCTAATAACGTTAGCATGTTGTATTTGTGGGGAAAATGTGTCCAGATAAAGACAAGTGTTTGTCTGTGAATGCTGCGAGTTATAATGGGCTGATTTGTGTAATTGTGTTTGAAACTGTCTCTTTTAAGCCATGTTTAATGTGTGTTTTGAATCAGTTAAACTTTACAGCACTTCACAGAAACCTCCGCCGCCAACTAGTGTTTTGGAGGTGTAACTGCTATGCCGCTACATATTTTCAAACTGGGAGATAAAAATCTGTCTTTGCAGTTTATTTTGATCAGTCTGTTTTTATAAAAGTGCAGTCCTTGCAGCTGAAAACATGTCGCCAATCTCATGAGAAATACCAAGATATATATATCGTGTATTGCCAGTCAGGCTGTAAATACTGAGATATGAATTTTTGTTCATATCGCTCAGCCCTAGTTACATACCAAATTATTCAGTTTCTATAAGAAACATCTGCTGAATAAAAGAAATGTACGGCAGGCTGTCTGAACTGGACTGAGACTTTTTACTATTAACTGTAGCCAACAATAGCAACCAGAAGCCAAGACACCGAACAGGAGGTGGCACAAACAACAAAACAGGGGAGCCTCATGAGGTCGGTAACACCACAAACATTTTATTACCTGGCACCTTAATTAAAGTGTATTTTGGAGACCAATACTCAAATGTACAGATCTTTCCCATGTTGCCTGAACGCAGCGTGAGGACAGTAATAAGGACCTGCTGGACACGTGCTCCGACGATTAGAAACACACCACGGATCATCCAGGCATCTGGTTCACTGAGCAGAAGAAACAAATCAGCGCAATAATGACTTCATTGTTCTCCAGCAGAGCGACGGTGAGGAGGAAACATGTCGGCTCTCAGACTTCACCTACAGCTGCAAAACTACAGCTGAATAATCAATTAAATGATGAGTCGTCGAATGTTAAACACTGTGTAAACACAAGCAGTCACGTATCTCTGATCCAGGACCGTCACACTGCACCTTACGCTCCTACACCAACGAAAACAGAAAACACAAGAACAAAAGGTCTGTTTAAATCCCCCTCAGTGTTTTTAAAGTATGTTTATAGTCAGGTAACCATCATGGTGGCGGTCAGCCCCACCTGTCAGGTAACTGCTGACACAGCCTGAAGCGTCAGTACTGTTGCTATGGTTACCTGCAGGTTAATTTGAGTTTCCATTTGGAACGGAGGTCAGACTGTTCACTGCAACGGTGTACGAAGGTAAATCTATACAGTGTATGTTTAACAGACACCTGACAGAAAATGGGATTCTCCATGACTGTGGGTTAATGTAGTCTTCATATTCTGAGTCCTTGAGGAGACACCAGAGGTCCTTGAAAAAGATTCTAGTGTCCTGGAGAGGGTTCTGAGGCTCCCTGGGAAGTTTAATGGGTTCTACAGGAGCTTTTACAGGCTCCACGTGTCCTGGAGGAGGTTCATGTGGTCCTGGGAGAGGTTTCAGTGGTCCTTGAGAAGGTTCCAGGCATCTATGAAGAAGCCCAAGTGGCCCTAGAGGAGGTTCCACAGGACATCGTTGGGGTTTCAGGGGTCCATAAAAAAACCCTTCAGGAGTTTCAGCGTCCCTGAGAATATACAAGAGGCACTTGTATGATCTTTGAAGTATTATATAAAGAGTATAACTCTTTAAGGCCTCCCTGAAGAGGTTCCTGGGGGCCCCAGGGTCACTGAAAAAGTACCAGAGGTTTAGTGGAGACTTTAACTGTCACAAGTTCCAGGTGTCATTGTGAGGGTTTTGAATGGTACTTGGAAGAGGCTCTGGAAATCCTTGAGGAGGTTCATGGGGAGTTTTCAGTGATCAGGAGTCCATGAGGGGTTCCTGGGTCCTTGAGACTGACCAAAATGATTCTTGATGTTCTCCAGGGATTCTTCAGGCGCCTCCTTTAAAAAGTTTCTGATATCTTGAGGGAGGTTTGAGGGATCCTTGAGAAGGTACCACAGGTCCTAGAACATACTTTTGTTGTCAAATAGTCTTGCCAGGATTTTGAGAGGTCCTTGAAGATGTTCCTGGAGACCTTTGAAGATTCCAGGAAACTTACAAAAAGGTACCAGCTGTCTTTCAGCATTCTGGAAACATCCTTCAGGAATTTCAGTGATTCTTCCAAGCATCCTTTAAGATAATCATGGAGCCATGAAGGGGATTCCAAGGTCCTTGAGAAGACACCAGAGGACTAGTCGAGGCTTACATTTTCAGTGAGGAAGTTTCAGGAGTTGTTGTGAGGGTTCCAGGGTCCTTGAGAATGTACAAGATGTCCTGGTATGATCCTTAAAAGATTGCACATTCCAGGGATACATCAGGGGGCTCCTTAAATAGGTTCCCGAAGTCAACGAGGAGGTCTGAGGGATCTTTGAGGGGGTATCAGAGGTCCTAGAACATACTGTAATTGTCCTTGAGGATGTTCAAGGGGTCAGTAGTCAGGAGTCCATGAGGGGTTTCAGGGTCCTTGAGACTGTACAAGATGTCCTGGTATGATCCTTACAATGATTGACACGTTCCAGGGACACTTCAGGGGGCGCATTAAAGAAGTTCCTGAAGTCACTGAGGAGGTCTTCAAGATGTTCCTAGAGACTTTTGAGGGTTCAAGGAAGTTTACAAAACGCTACTAGAAAACCTCTAGCAGCTGGAAGCATCTTTCAGGAATTTCAGGGGTTCCTGAAGAGAAACCTGGAATCCTGAAGGGGATTCCAGGGTGCTTGAGAAGGTGCCAGACTTACATTTTCAGTGAGGACGTTCCAGGGGTCGTTGTGAGGGTTTTGCGGGGCCTTGAGTGAACCGACTGCCACTGTTAACTGCAGTTTTATTACCTTGAGCACTGATCTAGATCGGCTGACCAGAACCACGAGATAACAGGCACCTGACAGCCAATCGGAGAGCAGGATTTCCCCTGGCTCTGAGCTGAATTAAATGCAGCGCTGGTCCAAGAGGAGCAGCGAGGACTAACAGTCTGTCACTGCACAGACTCTGTGGAATAAACTGAACCACTGAGGTTAATATATTCTACTGGAGAGTCTCCATACAACAGAGCTGACACCTTCACTGTACAAGCAGCTGCTGCACTACAGCATCTATACTCTCCCTGTGTGTGTGTGTGTGTGTGTGTGTGTGTGTGTGTGTGTGTGTGTGTGTGTGTGTGTGTGTTTCCAAACATATTGAATGGTGAATGTAGAGGCAGCCACAGAGCCCAGAGGGCTGGCAGACAACATGGACCAGAGTGTGCGTGTGTGTGTGTGTTTGTGTGTGTGTGTACGCATGTGGAGGGTTTTGAGCGTCGGCCATGAGCACCATCTGCCTCTCTGTCACTCAGAGCCAAGATGTTCGGTCAAACTGCTCGCCGGTGAGTTTGGACGTGGTTGTGAAGCTGAGCTCGTCATGTTCAGTTTGTTTTTTCTCATCCACAAACACTCAGAAACAGTCGATTATCAACAACCAGCACTTCATTCATCTGAGTGTGAGTCTCCGTCCAACAGCACACACACTGACACAACATCTCAGTCACCGTTTGAACAAACTGACTGGATCTAAAACCACAATTTCATTTTTTTTGACCACATAACTGTGACACATATTTATTTATATCATTTATGTGTTTGAATTCTAGATGACAAATGTACATTATGTGCACAGGTGTGCTTTTCTGTCTTAAAAGACAAAACAAATGTATCTGCAGCAGAAAATCAATGACTTGTGAATTATTTTTCTACTTTTATAAATACAGTAGACTAGTCCATAGCCACTGGTAGCTTTGTCACCTTCTACCTATGCCAGTCCTCAATGCCTATGTGCAGTTTCACATAGATTGACCACGTCAGTGTGGAGAAAAACGTGGGACAGACAGAATGACTGACTGACAGAATGACACACTGACAGTTTCCGTGATTATGTACAGCATACCATACCATGACTTAGTCATACCAAACATTAGAAAACACCAACATTGGTCCACAGGGGGAGCCACAGCCATCGGTCACATTTTAGCCATTTTGAAGCATTTTTCTGTTGTTATAGCGCCACCCAGTTGCCAACTAGAGTTAAATTTCTCCAGTCACCTTGAGGCGTCCTGTTCTACATATCTACCAAGTTTAGTAAAAATCCATATGGCGGTTAGGCCTAGATAAGAAATGAGCTCTCTAGCGCCCCCATTTTGTTTGATGGGGTCAATAATGGAGGGGTCCCCTCAGATTATGTGTGGTCATATGCCTACAAAGTTGCGTGGTGATGGGTGAAACCCTTGAGATGTTATACACCTTTATGTGATGAGCCACGCCCTCCGCAATATTCATTGCCTTATAGAAGCTCAGTTTTAGTAAGTTTTCCAACTTTTGCCAAGAGGGAACTTTAGATATTGGTCCCTAGATTATGTTCACCCAGTTTCATGCAGATCGCTCAAACTTCCTAGGAAGAGATCCATTTGAAGTGTTTTTCAAAACATTCAAAATGGCGGAAAATCTATATAAGTGGAAGTTATGGGTTCTTGAGGCACGTCTTTAAGCACCTGGAAAACACCAGGTTGGGCGCTGGGCGCTACTCTTGTGCCTTTTTTTTGTGGCAGCTTTCAAGAGCATGGCGGCAGGTTGGCCTTAACAAGCACCACATCATAATGTATTTACCTGAAATCCTGCGTCCAGAGCTGATCTTGTGTGTAGTGTGTCGGCCTATCGTCCGTGGGACAGATGTAAAGCTCTGGGTAACCCTGCCAGAAAAAAGAAACAAACAAAAACTGATCAATATATAACTTTTCTTGAAATAAAAGACACTTCTTGTCTTAACAATATCTTTATTTATCTTGTTGGTCGTGTCCAAAATTAAAGTTTTGACACAACCTCCTGAGGGGCTGGTAGACAAAAAAACCACCAGCCAAACATATTGTCTACCAGCCAAAATCATAACTTGCCTTTCTGCATCACATCCACAATTGTTTCAGTAAATTTCTTTGAGAAAATGAGGTATAAGGTTGAATAAAAACTTAAATTAGAGGCCGGAGCAAAATGTGAAGCAAAATAATTACAGTATATTGAACAGCTCAGTGTGAGAATCAGTCCCCTCTGGTTAACAGTGATGCAGTGTATCTACAAAAATATCAAAATATAAAAATAAACCAAATCTTTTAACAAGAAACTTTTCCTGTTACTACCTGACACTGATCATTACTGTTCGCATCTTTTCACCTACATGAACGTCTTCTTTTGGCATTTTCCCGACAACACAGGTCAGCTGAGCCGCTGGGACAAATCTGAGTGCAAATTTTATGCACTTAGATTTTTAGGACTGTTCAGTTCAGTTATTGTTTGCCCTCGAGACGGAGCATCGAACGGCAGGCGCAGTCATTGTTAGGCTTCAGTAAGCTGGGTCTAAAGTTTGCTTCACTCACAAAGAGCTGCTCCTCTCATCTATTGAACTGATCAGCTCTGATCAGATCGATGGATCAATCATCAAACCTCAAAGCTCTACAAACTGCTGCTGAGGGACACGAGAAGAGTTCCACCTGGACTGCGTTCACGGACCTGCTAAAACCAAAGACACACAGTTTAAAACAGTTTTAAGTTTAAAGTGAGAACCAGATGGAGCTCATTTTAATTTAATTTAATTTATAATATATCATTAGTTGATTTTAATTTGGGAGCAATAATGTGAATCTGCAAAGTAATTAATGACTACATTTTTAAATAAATGTAGTGGAGTTAAAAAGTATCACAAAGTTCAGTACTTCAAATTTGTACCTAAGCACAGTATTTAAGTAAATGTACTCTGTTACTTTCCACTACTGGTACCTGGTTAGACATTCAAATAAGGTAACTGCAGCTTTCTAATACTGATAATGAAATTTATTTGAGAAAAAAAAAGGTAAAAAACAAACATGGTTTAAACATGATTGTTTCTGTATGATCCATTCGGAGCTCCTCAGTGCCACTGAAAACTGACTCAGAGTCACAAGACTTGAAAACTTTCCCATTAAAAGGACTGGTTATGTAAAATTTTAGGCGCTATAATGAGGTCATGGGCACGGAAAGGTCAAGGCATCCTGTTATTTTGTCCATCTCTCTGTTTATCCCCACCGGAGGAACAAATGTCACAGGCCACCTGACAAAGATGTTTAATAACAGACAAACACCTCTTCGCTCCAGATTAATGAGGAGTTTCATGTGTGTCCTCTTCAGTTTTATTTCCCTCAGACGACTCCGCATGGCGCCCTTGAAGGCTATTTATACCCTGCGACCTTTAGCCGTGTCTTAATGGATTATCAGAAGGCACTCATCAATTCTGCTGGGTGAGGGCTGACGGTCACGTTGGCACAGAACATGAAAGTTTTGGAGTGATTTGTTCGGCGCTTTTTCCTGATAGAAAAAAAATATTCAGCACAGAGGCGGTGGCGTTCCCTCCAAACAGGCCCTGAAGACACCAGAACAGCAGCCAAATGACACAGAGGCAGACGCCTGATGCCAAAAGTGCCGCGGTTCTTCCCCTAAAACAAGATATTGTGCAGTTTGTGTTGGCATTCGAGCGGACAGGCGGGGCTGGTAGCCAGAGAGACCCCGGCTGTGCTGATGTCCATCTTGGCACATCACAGCCGATCAGGAAGAGTGGCGGTGAGTGGCAGCCAAGCCTGTCATCCTCATGTCCTCTGACAGCCAGCATCCACCCCCGCCCCCCTCCACCACCACCACCACCACCCCCAAACGCTACTCTCAAAACACTCAAACCTGCACTTCGCCTCCTCCCCACCGGACCAACAGAGATTCTCTGGTATCAGCGCCAAACAGCACACACTAACACAGACACCAGGCCTGTGGAGGAGCAGGCTGAAAATAGCAGCAAAACACAATTTACGACTTCAGCTACACGAGTCAGTTTTCATTTGAAAGTTTTATAGATGATATGACATCATGTAAATATGTAGTATCTACATGTTTACATCAAGTATTTTAAGATTTCTTAAACATCGCTACAGACGTGTCACCAAAAGTCATGCCTGATAATTTGACACGAAGTTCTGCGTCAACACAGAACCGTGACAGAAACACAAAACGGTTGACTTGAAGTTAAACACCAACAAATGTTGCACTGCCAGCCAAGATACTGCACATATCACACTGATCGAGTGTATTTGATAATTACAATGAATTAAAAATATCTATAGTTCTTATTATTATCATTACTATTAATATTATTGTTATGTTATTATTATTATTATTATTTTATTCTATTTTTTAATTGTTTTTTCCCTTTGCACACACAGTCACACAGACTGTGTGACAAAGTCTCCCATAACCTGGGAGCAGCCTGAGACTGGATTTTTTTTCTTATTTTTGTGCACCAATAAAAATATTTAAAGAATGTAGTATATTTTCAATTTAGGTGTTGTTGTTGAAAATTTAAAATTATTCACATCATAACTTTTAAAGCTCCAGTGTGTAGGATTCAGGGAGATATGTTGCCAGAAATAGAATAATATACATATATATATATATATATATATATATATATATATATATATATATATATATATATTCTATTAGTGTATAATCACCTGAAAATAATAACTGTTGTGTTTTCATTATCTTAAAATGAGGCGTTTATATCAACAAAGGCAGCAGGTCTTTGTCTACGGAGATTGCTGTGTTGCACCGCCATGTTTCTACAGCAGCCCAGAAGGGATAAACCAAACACTGGCTCTACAGACATTCATGTTTTCACAACAGCCACCGGAGTAAGAAGTCTGACTGCAATGAGCACTGCTGGAGTTAAACTCATTTGTACCATGAAACTACTTTATTCAGTGTTTTTAACCAGATGAAATAACCTGGTTCATTTATTTCAGAGAGGAAGAGACCTCTGAGTGTAATTAATCTTCCTGTGAAAACCTCCTGAACGTCTGGATTTTATGTTACTGGAGTAAAAGGGGACTACATATTAGCATGTGTTAGACCAGCCAGGATGGATTTCTAACATAAAACTGCGTTATTCTGTGTTTTTACTCGGGGTGTAAATCACTAGTTTCATCACGATATGATATATTGATTCTTTGGACAATGATACGATATTTTATGACATTACAAAATAAGATAATCTATAAATCGTCCCACAGCAGGGAAATTATCAAAGCAACATATATGTAACATAAGTAAACTGCACAAAAACGAAGAGCAGTATGATGAGCAAACGGTATTACAAAGCAATATAGTGAATACGCTTAAACTATATCATCAATATAATAAAGAGACAAAGTCTGCCACGATACGATTTTGATTTGGTGCGATTCAGGGGCCTGTTTGATATGAGACGATATCTAACCATTTAAGACAGACAGACAGATGAATACTTAAGTCATCCAGAGGGAAGTGAAGGCACAACACAATCAGTTACAGAAGCAGCTCACTCCACTTTCTCTTTTGCTTTTGGCCATAAAAAATAAAAACACATTAATAACTGTAACCACTGAAGTGCAGTAAAAAGTACTTCATACTGACTCCACTGACACACATGACACAGCCCGTGGGATCAGTTCACCTTCAGCTGTCTGACACAAATCTTTTCATTTCAACACAAACCATCATCTTTTTCCTGAAACTGCAGGTGTCTATCTGACCAGACAACCGTCTCCCAACAGCCACAAGACACTGATTAATATCATTTAACATAGGTGTCAAATTCAGCTCAATAGAAACTGTCAGGCTTAACAGACATGTCAGTTGGTTTTTGCTAGTCACCCATCACTAGCGTTAGCATGTTTACACTGCATAAATTAGCCTAGCGGCTAGCGGCCATTTCTCCAATTATAACTTAACTAATTACAAGTATTGTTTATAATTTTTCTTCCTCACCGTTGGTTGAAGTCTCTGCGTCTCCTGACAGAACAGCTCAGATAAATTTCAGCCTGTATGAACGTTTTATAGCCGAACACTGTTGAAACAGAGAAGCTAACGTTGCTGTGAGAAGTTAGCACAGCCAGGTGTGTCCCGTGACGTCATGTCTTATCTCGTAACGGCGTTATTTACGTAAGCCACGTGCTCAGTGTGTTGGTCATGTTTTCTCCAAACATCCACCATATTTCCAAACTGATTTATTCCTGAGTGAAGCACATGAGTGAAACACATGAGTTAAACACATGAGTGAAACACATGAGTTAAACACATTAATTAAACACATGAGTGAAACACATGAGTTAAACACATTAATTAAACACATGAGTGAAACACATGAGTTAAACACATGAATTAAACACATGAGTGAAACACATGAGTTAAACACATTAATTAATCACATTGTCCTCACGGTTGTGTCTCGGCTGCTTCTTGTTACCTGCCTGCTGCTGTTTGACAGTGACTCACTTTCAAAATAAAAGCGCATCCTACAGAATGAGATAGATGTTTCCATTTTGCATCGATGATACTGCATCACTGATCACTTACTCGATATATCAAGTAATCGAATAGGGCTGTCCCAAACGATTATTTTTCTAGCGATTAATTTTTCAATTAGTTTAACGATTATTTTTTTGATAATCGATTATTTTTCCATTATTTAATTAATGAGTCAATTTAAACAACATGACTACCAAAACATGTCTTATTAACATTTACATTTACTGAAACATCAGTTTCCCCCAATGGCACCCCCTCATCCCCCCTTGAAGGTCAAGTTAATTTTATTTAATTTTATTTTCTATATAGAACCAGATCACAACAGAAGTCATTTAATATCACCTTAAATGAAATTTAAGACCAAACCTGCGATGGAAATACACAGCTTGTGTCAGTACTCTCTCCAAGTGAACACCAGTTCAAAATGAACAATAAGGAAAAATGACAACAACTGGTGAGTTTAAGTTTAATGTGTTTAATGTAAAAAGAAAACAAAATCTCATCGCTGTCATAAATGCTATTTTTTAGAGAAATTTTTGTGGTAATGTGACTGAAAACATGTAAGACCCATCAAATCTGAATTAAAGACATTTTAAGACTTTTTACGACATTTTAAGACTTTTTAAGGACCTTAAAGACCGGATGTACATTGCAACTGGACATTCCTCAAGATTTATTTTGCACAGCCTGGCACAGACTGAGATTTCATTAGACATTCTTGTTGTCCTGTGTGACATGCAATAACGCATTTTATGGTACAGGATAAAGAGCCTGATAAGGGTTCACTGCACACCTGCTCTGTATAAATACTGAACAGTACAAGCTGCCAGGAACCATCAATAAGAAACCAAACTGCAGCTGAAGTAAAAGGTAAGCATCTATTCAAAAGACATTATCAGTGAATCATTGACCTCCATTTCTGTTGGTTGAATAAAGGTATGTCGGTGTGTTTAGACACTAATATCACCACACTGTGTTTGAGGTTGTGCATCTACTGCATGGTGCACACCTCTGTGAAAGATGCAGGACTGGTGTGCTTTGTAATGACACACAGAGAGCATGAGACATCAATTAAAAAAACACCCTTCAATCAATATTGATTGAGTGTTTTTGAGGTTCTCAGAAACTCAGCAGCCTCTCTGGCTGGCAGCTCCTCTCTCCTGGCAGCTCTGCAGGGTTTCTCCAGCCAGCACAGATGAGTTACAGCCAGCAGCAACACAACAAACATTTCTCCATGGTTTCTCTCTGCAGAGTGGAGGACTCACCTGCGTCAAGACAAAGAAAATTACTTCTTTAAATTGTCCACAAATACCACAACATTTGAGGCTGTTACCAGGTAAATTTAGCTGTTGAGCAGGAGCCATGAAACTAAAACAGCATTGTCTGCTCTGTAGTGGGGTTTGACTAATTTTAGTCTTTACCTTTTAGCTTATTGACACAGTTCTGCAGGAACACAACCTGAGGCTGTTCATCATTACAATGTTGAGTGCAGCATGAATAGAACAGCAACAACCGCATTATATAGCCTCAAGTAAAGTAACTGAAGTGGACTAAGGCTGATCACACAAAGCATCTTTGCAGCTGGAGACGGCTTTTTGTAAGTTTTTAATGAGAATGAAGCTTTTGCTCGCTGTTTTTGTGTCGCTACGCACTTCTTTCTGCACTCTAGGTGCCTGGTGTTTCTGCTGGAGCGCTCCGAACTCATTGAGGAGAAACTGGTGGTAGTGGTTGCTGGATACCCAGAGCTATACGACTTTACAAAGCACAGTTAGCACCATCTCAATAGAAAACAGCAGATAAGTGCAGTACTGTAAACGTCCATGATGGAGGAGAAGCTCCTGGACCAACTGGTGGTACTCCCCATGATCCAGCCTCTTTGTTAGGGTCTCATGTACCCACACAGATCTCTGTTTCCCTGTGCCCAACAACTGTATTGCCCTGTGACTGTCCATTTTAGTAGCTACTAATTGCTGTGAAATAAATACAAATAAATAAACAGTAGACGGATGACACAGGAAGGTTATGGTATGGAGGTGATGGGATGGTTGCCTGCTGTCAATAAAAATGCAGCAAGGGTTTTTTGATTATGGCATTCAATTTTTATTCGTTTATTTATTTATTTTAAGGCAATGTGGTGCGCCTTGTGTTTTGTGATGCTTTCTGCGTGAACGTAGACTGCGGTTATGTGGCTAATGTTTGAGCTAGCTAATGAATAACTCTGGACAGTCGATGTTTTCCAAGTTAAACCAACAACATGTTAGCTTAAAAACTCTGCAGCTAAATTTGTTTTATTATGTGGTTAGCATTAGCCACATAATTAAGCGAGCTAGCATATGCAGCTCTCTTTATTAGGTAACTTAACTAGTGAATTACACTCTGTGGACAGCCCAAAATTCCCAGTCCCAATAGTACGAAAAAAATGTCCCATAGATCCAAAAGCCCATATATAAAACAGCCTGATATCCCGAACACAATCGCTCAGTCCTTGACTCTCCCGAATAGAAGCACATTGCTAATTGTTATGCAAAATGGCGACTGTAAAGTAGCCTAGTCTGTTTATAGCCTAACGTTAGCTTTTTACTTCCGTCAATTGCATTTACGCTTCATATCACATCAAAGTGGTGTTTATTTGTGAAGATTATCTCACCGAACGGAACATGCAAGTATCATAAATGTTTGTTTGACACAGAGTTTATTTTCTGCAATAATCCAAAATCCAATGGAAAATTACCACATGCTTTTTGACGAGGGAACCAAGGCGATGCTAACTTCCATGACAGCCTACAGAAAAACATCAATTAGCCATGTGCTTCTGTTTGAAGTATGTAGCATATTTTCAAAGAAATGGCTCAATGCATTTGTTTTTCAGGATGGGCTGTGTGACACATGGCCTTTTGGTCCAATGGGACATTGTCCAGACTATAGGAGCTTCAATATCACTCGTCATGGCTGATATTTTCTATAAAAGCTTGCTCGTGAAATAAGAATATGGGAAGTTTGTTGCATTCTAGGAAACAGCACATCCAGTTGAGTTTCCACCTCACTCTAGAAATGAACTCTGACATATTTTTGCAGGCTTTTCTGTCAACCCAAAATAATCCGATGTGAAGGATATTTATCCCAGAGCTGCTCAGAGGGGATCTCTGAATGGCTGCAGTTAATTTATTGAGGTCAACGGCAAAGATCTTTGAATTGTGGAAAAGCATCTGCATCTCTGTAAACTTGTGGTCGTCCATGATTGAGCTGGTGTTATGCAGACCGCAGGACACATTTGCATGAAACACTTTCCTCCCCAGTGAAACCTTCATCGTTTATCTGTGGATCAGCACAAGAATGTCTTATTTACTGTCAGCTGTATCAAGTGCGGAAGGCCGGCCACTTTCTATCTCCTGTAATGAGGAGGGCCAATAATTTGAAATGGTGGTTTTGGGATGTGTGTGTGTGTGCGTGTGTGTGTGTGTGTGTGTGTGTGTGTGTGTGTGTGTGTGTGTGTGTGTTGGGGGGGGTTTGGATGAAAGCTGGATCTAAGATTTCCCCTTCTTCATATAATGCCTCCTTTGTTGTGACTGCAGATTAGAGACTGGAACTAAAGTTCACAAAATACCTGCTTTCCCCTGAGTGGGCCGTCTGAAAGCTCACTTTTATTCCTCCTACCTTTTGAAATGTTCCTCTCGAGGCAGCCTCGGCCGCCGGCCCGGGCCAGGTGGCTTTCATCTGCTGATTTGGTGGAAGCCGGCGGCTCGCACTCCGCCACCCGAATTAGCCCGTCCATCTTGACGACAATACTGCCGAACCTTCTTTGAAATAGGATCGGCTGCCTGTCGTGATAGGAAGTCTTCAGCTGCGATTTGTGTAAAATTAACTCAGGTTTGAACAATCCTGCTTCTTCAAGGCCAAATCTGAGGTTTGTTTTCTACGATGTTTCTGCCGAGGTGGAAGACTCAGATCCTTAATGAGAAATACTAAGGTAAAAATTCCCAGAAGTACCCCTAAAATTTAAACGTTACTTAAGTTAAAGTACAGAATTTTCATTAGCGAAATCTGCAGTTCTGTTTTGTTCTGCAGTTCTGTTTTTATCACCAACAGCTGCAATCAACAGTATCTTAATATTGTAGTTCACAAATGTGGAGCCAATTTTAGACTTTGTGTAGTGCTGGGTAGAGCAGCACTACAGCAGTCCCTTCACGATTTAGCAGCCTTCTTTTGGGACTGTTGCGGCCTGATTTCACTGTGGCTTTTCTATAAAAATTGCAATGCAATTAAATGCAATTGAACTGTGAGGGCAAGTGAAAATTGCAAAAGTACCTGCGATGTTGTCTCTGATCCGAAGCCTTTTATTATGAGCATTCAGTGTTTACCACAGAGTTAGAATCTATTTGTGATGTGCGAGACGTTTGGAGGTGGAGCAGCGCTGAAGTAACTAAAGTTACTAACTAAAGTAATGGTTCGAGTTGGATGATGGATTCATGTCGTCAACTCATGGACTGACTAACATCACAAGTTAACGTGCCACCTTTAAGTTACACAAGCCTAAAAAAATCAGCCATCCATGGCCACCTATATGCCGAAGGAGGCTCAGGTGAAGTTTTAGAGTCCTCACAACACTTGCGGAGATCCAAGGGGAGAGGAGGTAGCGACACAACTCCACCTAATGGAGGCTGACGGCGCCCAGGACACTTGGATCACTACAGACGAGCAGTATGGAGATATTTTGTGGTTTCAATTATGTCTTTTTGGATGTTTGAATCTGGGGCGCCGTCAGCCTCCATTAACTGAATTTTCATTTTTGGGTGCACTATTCCTTTAAGAGTCATAAGCTCACAAAAAGCCTCATTTAAAAAATTTAGAAGCTCTAATCGTGGTGCCACTGGGGGTTTTTTTATGTATAAATTTGTATTTTTTTGTATATTTGGCTTCCTGAATTAAATAATAAACTAATAGAGGAGCAATTTATTTGCACAGAATTTCTGTCCAGTGCTGTCTGTTACTGCTGTGGTAATCATGCGTGGAGCGCACATGACGCAGATTACGCACCGTATGTCATCTTTCGAGTTACCACCTTCTCCATTTGAGACCGTGGGTTCATCAACATTATGGGATGCAGCCTCAGTCTGCTCTGTTTAACACAGGAAAGCCCAGTCCAGACCAAAGGTTTGTGACGAGACGAGTTGTTGACGAGTTGACTGGTGGTTTGGGTATTAGAAGCACTGTTCCTTCCTGGCCGTTTAGTTTTGCCAACTTACCCTCAGTCCAAACTCTGATGGTTGGAGCTGTGTCTCTGCCACTCCTCACCTGTCCTGCACACCTGTGCTTAATCAGTGAATCAGACCTGATCTGCTGTCTGCCTCTCCAGCTGCTCCTTATCATTAATTAGTGTGAGTGTATGAAGAGCTCAGTTTCTGTTTGTTTCCAGACTGTCTGTTGTCTCGATACAATAGAGGCCTTGTAGCGTTGCCAGATGGGAAATGTTTAACTACAGCACCAGAGGCATACACTTCTTGTATTTTGAATAAAGTGATCACACGTGAGTCATAACCACATAAACATAATTGGCATATGTGTGTAACTTTACATTTGAATATTTAAACTGCTTTTTGACACCTACAAATCTACTCACATCATGTTTTAAAGGTCCAGTGTGTAGGATTTAGAAAAGGAAGACATTATAATATTTTCTTTGGCGTCTAATCACCTAAAATTAAAAGTCATTGTGTTCTTTTGTCACCTTAGAATGAGCCGTTTATATCTTCAGAGGAAGTGAGTCCTCTCCCACAAAGTCCACCATGTTGCACCACCATGAGTCCTTAACAGCTTCAGTTCCTGCTCTATGCTCTCTTCACAGCCAGACTCCATCGACAAAAACACCCCTGAACACAGGAGCTGCTGGTCTGCAGCTGCTTTGATCCGTTAGTTTGTGTTATTTTGTGTCTACGCTAACCACTGTGACTGCCAAAGTCACACAATAACAGACATCAAAAGACAGAGGCAGGGGCAGACCAGCAGCTCCTGTGTTCAGAGACTAAAATTACTGTTTGTCTCAATGGAGTCTGGCTTTGAAGAAAACGATATACGACTTTAGCTTCCTGTTGATGATGATCACTGTCTGATGGCGAGGTGAAGCAGAGAAAATATTCTCATTTTAGTGCACACATGAGCTGATAATGACTGTTTCATGTCAGACTTTTTTTAGGTGGCTGATGTGTTTTTTGCTGCTGTTCCATCCACAGCAGTGCACTGCTTAGCTCTGGGTCGGACTCCTGTCTGCTTCTCCAAACTGGGGGCGTACTGACTGACATGTAGTGTAGGTAATAACACTGACTATGGATGAGCACCTCATACAACCACACTTTAAAATGTCTGCACTGTTCCTTTAAGGCCATGAGCTACAGCTAACTGATTAAATTGGCTAAATAACATATAGAGACAACATATATCGTATAAAACTAGTTACATATTAGACCTGACGGAGGGAGGTTGTCAGGCCGAGGGCTGCATGAGCCTCAGACTGCAGTCTGGACCTGTTTCAGGTCTTTCCACTCCACTTTCAAATTTATTTTTTTTTAAAGTATATAATGCAAAATATTTTGGATTCATGTTAACATATATTTCAGACATTTTTTTTCAAATTTTTAAACGATAAAAAAACTTTAAAAAACAATCAAACAATAATGTCAAAGCTCTGAGTTCACGTGTATTTGTCGTCCCTGTGTTTCCTGTTTTATTTGGTAACCACTGGGTGCGGTTACATGATGGTTTCTCATTCAGAATGAAATAAATCTAAATGAAATCATTCGGAATTAAAGTCTTTCCAGGTAGTTTACATGGGAAATATTCATTCCAAATGAGGGTTTACACTACCCTGGAAATCCAGAGTTCTCACGAGAGCACAGTTTGAATTTGCTCAACGAGTCACTCTGGCAATCAGTAATGATGCTCATTACCCATGCCGCTGGAGCTGAGCTGCACCAATCACATGGGTGTATCTGATATAGGCGGGCCAGAGGCGAGCTAACCACATGACGACAGCGCTGCGACGACGAAGTCCAGAATCAGTCAGTAAACATTGCAAGATGGCTACGGATGAACACCAGCTGTTTGATACGGCTTTGGCTGCTACAATGAACGAGTTAGACTTGGTTTTTCTCTAAAAGAGGAACAGAAGACGGTGCTCGAATCTTTCCTTTGCAAGAAGGACGTTTTTGCTGTTTTGCCGACCGGATACAGCAA